>JAQIUQ010003687.1:0-157962 GCA_030378365.1 Hybognathus amarus | reverse complement strand
TTGGATATGTACTTCGTTCAGTTACGTATTGCTGCTAGAAATTAACTCTAGAGAGAAGCATTTTAAATATGCACTGGATTAGCCTATTCATTATATTTACTTGACCTGTTACTAATGTCTTGATTATTTAAAGTATGTTTAAATAGTTATGACAGCCTCTGTGTAAATAATTCTATTTCAAAAATGAATTGGAGTAGAAAATTTACTTTATAATTAGATTTAGAAGTTAATTCAAAACCTGCCTTATGTGCAATTTATAGTACTTTAAAAAAAATTATTTGAGTGTTTATTATTATATCTAAAAATAATTGCAACTGAATTTAATAATTTGGGCTCTTTTGTTAACTGGAACCTTTAATTATATAGTAATATGTATTTAAGGGCTCTCGTATAGTTTACAGCATTAGCCAAGGTAATTGTAAAATAATTTATTTAAACACAAGCAACTTTGTAAAAAAAAAAAGAAATTGTGTTTAGTTTAGTTTTCTCCCCGACCCCTGACCATACCAAGGTACGTACAAACCGTCATGTTTGTATACCGTTACACCCCTAATATATAATCATTCAGTCAAGAACAGCAAGTGCGTTTTCTTTTTGTCTTTTGTTGTTTGATTAATATAGAGACAGCAGCTGGAATGTTTGGCTCATTTTAGGCTGTCTTTATGAGGATATTATGACACATTCATGCGTGTATTTGTCCATTCAAGTGCAAAAACATTACTTGTGTCACTTTTAAAACTTTTTAATATCCACTTAATGTAAACAAAAAACAACAATTTAATGGCTTTATGTTTAATTTAAATTTTTAGATTTTAATGTTTTATTTATTTAAAATGCTATTTTAATATTGACAATTTAGTTGCTTCCCTGTCTACTTTTATTGTAGAGTTGCGGGCTCTGTGTAAACCCGTTGCTCACGCCATTTCTGTCACTGCTTTTCAATTTCATTTGCATGTCGCCATGCATCTGTGAACTTCAGCGGTGGCCCTGATGGAAATAGCTTTTTGTGATCAATCAACCCTGATTTATTTACAGTTAAAGTGATGATAATGCCTGTCACTCATAGCATACAGGAACCTATTATTGTTCAGTCAAATAAGCTAGGTGCGCTGCATGTCAACAAACACATCCTAAATTAAAGCGGCCACAGTGTTTACCTAGCTACCGCACCGGTTCAGTTTTGAATGCCGTTGAGCATGCTTTATTTACTTGAACCTGTGCAGTGATATCTGGTGACACATTTGGTGAATTGTTGCAATCCAAAGTGTTTACAGTAACAAATGGATTTTAATGTTAGTGTTTAAGCCAGTCTACTTCATTACATATTAAACTTGTGTCCATTTGTGCAATTGTAAACCTTTGCGCTGTGCCCAGCATCAATTGAAAATCAATAAAATTCATTTGGAAGCGCCTAAACTAGTTGTAGCAATGAACTGAACAAATGAATGCCTAATTAAATTCAATGTGACTTATCAAAGTCCATTTTGTAAGCAAATTCCAATGTTTTTTTTTTAATTTATGTATCATTCATCCACTTTCAGTTACTCTGCCTCTCTCTGCATCTTGTCAGTGTCCCCAAGAAACTCACACCGTTGGCCTGACCCTTCACTAGGTAACAAGAGATTAACCAACAGAGTATCAGCACACCTTCTCCAGTTAGCACTGCACCGCCAGCTCAAATTAATCCCGAAGGTTTGTTTTTTTGGGTTTGGAGGTGAAAGAGATGAAGCATGGGGATGTGCGTGTCTGTCTGCTGCCTGTTAGGGCAATAACCCTGAACCTTTACCATCAGGGTTAGCAAGAGAAGGCATGACTGTGTTGTGGGCAGACAAATACACACACTGCTTGTTATGTAAGAGTGCATGGCGGCGATCATGTGAGGGCTGCAGGCTAGCACTGCACATCTACAGATGACTGGCCAACGCTTTGATCCTCTCTTCTCAACCTGAGTGTTTGTTCTCTTTTCTGGTAAACTCGCTCTCTCCTTGTCCGTCTGTTGTCCACAGATCACCTTTTCTGCTTAGTGGGATCACATTTGTACTGGGTAAAGGTCCATTCACACCAATAATGAGAAACACAGGGATCAATGCTGCAGAATTTTTTTCTTCTGTTCCAGTCGCAAAAAAGTAAATAAATAGTATTTTTTTACCCATGTAACCTTGTATTGTGAATAAATAAGGTTATGACACTAACATTACATACCAGTGAAATTGCACTGCTCTATTCCAGTGTTCATTTTGAGAGCAAATTTTGATTTAGTTTTAGTCCAGACTGATCTCATGAAATGGCGTATGTATGACACGCCAATTCGTATTTTCATTTTTGGCGTGCTATCAACACGCATAATCGCTTTTCAGCATGTTTATGAACACCGTTGACTTAACATTGCATTACTGTATATATAAATATATGACCTACCCCAACTCCGTCCCTAAACATACCCGTCACTGGGGTTAATACCATTTATGAGTCTTTCCCTACCATCCTAGAAAAAAATATCGCTTCCCAGTAGGGTTGGGTATCGTTTGAATTTGAACGATTCTGATTCCGATTCCTTGTTTCGATTCCGGTTCCTAACGATTCTCGATTCCGATTCTTTAAAGAGGCATTGTCAAAAAAGTTTAGCTAACCTTTTGTCACAAATTTAGCATTTTGCCGAGATTTCGTAATTTTTAGAAAAGTGAAGCCACACTTTGGACCGCCGACATAAGCTACTCATGTTTGACTCGCAGGGTTATGCCAACACTTCCAGTAGATGCTTCTTCGTTGGTGTTGTTCAGCGGTTTCTTCTTTCCGGTCGACGGACTGTGAATATCGAAACTAGGAATCAAAATTTTCACTTTTGAACGAATTCCAGGAAAAACAAAAAGTTAGTCCCGGTTCCAATCGATACTCGATTCTCGATACCCAACCCTACTTCCCAGATGTAGATCTACATTTTGCTTCGATCGCTGGACATTTACGGAGTAAATAGTAGTTCAAAATGTGTATAGAAAACACTTGACTTCAAAGTGGCGTGTATGTTTACGCAAAAGTCATGATGCCATGTTGTTGGTCATAATCTTTTGACTAAAATGCCATTTAGTTTTAGTCATATTTTAGTCATCTGAATTGTTTTAGTCTAGTTTTTTTTTCACGCACCAACTCACTTGACACCAGTGGACATGCACCATTCTGAATATACTGATACTGTCACTCATGATTTATTTATTTACACTTAAAGCCCTGTTTTAAGATTTCTGTTTTAAGTTTCTGATGAAATAGAACGGTTAAGATTAATATTTGGACACATGCTGCCCCGAGAATTTTTGGTTTCTGACAGTTTCAACTCCATTGACTTGACTTTTAACTACGATAAAACCTGTTGGAAAGCATCTTTTGAAACCAAAAATTCTCGGGCCAGCAGCATGTGTCCAAATTTTAATCTTAACCATTCTATTTCATCAGACACAATCTTAAAACAGGGCTTTAAATGTAAAACACCAATGTGTTCTTTAAGCCATAACCGACTGTGTTTACTGGGAAACTTGCCAAGATGAGATTTTAACAAATTTGTGTGAATTTGTCCGTTCAACCGCAACAAAACTTGAAAGAGAACTCCGTGTTTGCGTGTTGTCTGAGACGCGGCTTGGTTTCTGGATGTGTGCTTCGGATTTGTTTTGTGCACAAAACATCTCAAACAGCGCGAGTACCGAATTAAGTTCTCTTGAGTCTTGTGCTTGAATAAGTGATGGACTAATTTTGTGTTAAATCATTATTTAAAATAATTTTAAAGCATTCTTCCCTAACTATTTTTTTTAAATATTTTTGTTAATTCTATTTTTGAGTGATTGTGCAAATGAATCAGTGAATTAAAGGGATAGTTCACCCAAAAATGAAATTTCTGTCAGTATTTACTCACCCTCGTGTTGTTCCAACCCTGTAAGACCTTCGCTCATCTTCAGAACAGGAATTAAGATATTTATGATGAAATCTGAGAGCTGGATCACTCCTCCATACTAGTCCAACAATTCAACTATTGTTAAAATAGTGCAAGTGACTACAGTGGCTCAATCTTAAGTTTATCAATTGACGAGAATACTTTTTGACGCAAAAAAAAAAACAAGCAAAAAATAATTTTATTTCAAATATTCATTTACTTCTCTCTCTGCCTCGAGTCAGGTTACTAGTTTAACAGCGTATGATCTGTTGTTGTACGTCACACACATCACACACATGACCAGCGTCGGCCAATAGTGAGCCCAAGTGTGACGTAGCTCTACGGCAATTACACTAGTTTAACTGACTAGACGCTAGAAGAGAAGGTGAATAGTTGAAATAAAGTTGTTATTTTATGTTTGTTTTTGTGCACAAAAATGTATTCTCGTCGCTTGAAAGTCAAGATTGAGACCACTGTTAGTCACTTGGACTATTTTAACGATGTCTATTAATAACTTTTCGAGGCCGGCAAGTTTCAATCCCTCAAGAAGCCTATGGACTAGTACTATGGAGGAGTGATCCAGCTCTCAGATTTCATCAAAAATATCTGAATTCAGTGTTCCGAAGATGAACAAAAGTCTTACGGGGTTGGAACAACATAAGGGTGAGTACTGACAGAATTCACTGATCTGTGAATGAATCACACTCCTCCAATTGATTGATTTTTGCTAATTAAATAGCTCTGTCTTGACAATCAGTCTTGATGTAACAAGCAATAGTTTTTGAGCATGAAGATGCTAGTAAAACTATTCCCAAATTTATATTGATTGATCTGCATCGTTATGTCACTGTTACATGACTGTGAATCACTGATTATGCATCTAAATCAAGTAGCTTCCAGGTATCACCCAGATGAGTCGTCTTAACGCAAACAAGAAGGTGAGATCTGTTTTGCTTCGAGAGAATGTACACATAAACATGCAGTTTGCAGGATCTGTTGTATTTTCCATCCGGGGCGTTCTCATTAGACCAAAACAACACTTAGCCTACTCACTACGCTAAGCTTGGATCAGTGCGAACAAGTGTTGAACGTGTGCAGATGGACGTCGAAGGGCCGCGTGTCATTCAGCAGTCAATATTTTTCACTGTCTGAGTGACACTGTCTATTGTAAGACAAACATTTAGGCAGCAGAGCTGCTCGTGGTTCTTTTGTATTACTCATACTGCGCACATTCAAGCTGGCACACACTCGTGCCATTTTTTCCCTGTCGCCACCATCATTAGTAGATGGAGAACGACCTTTTCCTCTGCCTAAATATAGAGCCCACAAAGAATAGGAGGAAGGGAGGGAAGTGGGGGAGAGATGGAGAGAAACAGAACGAATGAGCGCGGGGCCCTAAACATTTCTGAGCCTTTAAATACAGCCCCGAGATGCAGAGGATGGCTTTTTTGTTTTCTTTTTCGTACTTGCGTCACGGCTCCGCCATAAAAAGAGCTGTTGCATCTGAGCACTAATCGCAAACAGAGACGAACGGCAATAGGTGGTGTTTTTACAGACTTTGCATACAGAAAGGGCAAAAGAACGAGGCCAAGACGGATGTTAGTGTTCAATTTCCCCTACCTCGGCGTGTAATATTTGGTCAGATATTTGTCAGCCGGTTTGTTTTTTCGTTGCGGTACAGTTTGTACAGGTGCTATCATGTAATGCTTATGTCATATTGTTTTTCTAAGTGTGTGTACAGGGCCCTGTCAAGACGAGGGTTTTGTCTGGCGGTCTCCTGACTCCATACTCATTAGTGACAGTAACCGTCAAGAACAGCAGTCCCAGCAGAACCCATTGACACCAGGGGACATGCCTGTTTTAGCTGTTATTGCGCTTTGATTTAGCGTGTTTGTGTGCACGGGCTAAGTTGTCTTGTGGGCTTGTGGTCTTGAGTGAAAAAAAGAGTGTGTTATGGCACACTGGTTTGTTTGAAAGTACCTCAAAGCTGGTTTCTTATAAAGTCATTCCTCGGCCCTCCCAGAGTCTGCCGTTTAGCCCGTGCCAGGGTTTATTTTATGTCCCTACTTCTTATTAAAGAATGTCAACCTGTTGATCATCACCATGCTATGGTAATGGCAAACATTACTATTACTGTTGCTGGTTAGAGAGTAAAAAAAACCTGGGCTTATGTAGGCAAATTTGGCATGTAACTCATCCAGGTACAGTCAAATTGTGTGGCTTGAGTAGGTTTTTGTTTTTTTAATACAATCAAAAAACATGGCAGACTTAGTTTGAAAGTAAATAGCAATAAATAGTAGGGTTGTCAAACGATTAATCGCATCCAAAATAAAAGTTTGTTTTTACATATTATATGTGGGTTCACTGTGTATAATTATTTTGTGTATGTGTATGTATCTATCTATAAATATATATACATACATACATACATATACACACACATGCATGGATATTTAAGAAAAAAAAAAAAAAAAATATACATATATATATATATATATATATATATATATATATATATATATACAGTAAATTATATAAAAATCTATATACAGTATATACATGAAACAAGCGTGTGTGTGTGTATATATATATATATATATATATATATATATATATATATATATATATATATATGTGTGTGTGTGTGTGTGTGTGTGTGTGTATATATATATATATATATATATATATATAATTATACACAGTGAACCCACATATATTACACTGTAAAAAATATTTTCAAGATTTGTTATCACAACATTTTTTCTTTTGTCAAATCAACTTAATTTATTTATTTAGTTGAGTAACTTATTATTTTGAGTTTCTGATGATTTATTTAATCTCCTTCATTGTATTAACTCACTTTTTCCAGTTCAGTCAACTTAAAATTTTAAGGCAACCAGGTTACTTACTTTTTAAGTTAAACCAACAATATTTTTTTACAGTGTATGTAAACACAAACTTTTATTTTCGATGCGAATAATCACGATGAATCGTCTGACAGCCCTAATAAATAGCAAATTAACTTGAGGATACTTCACCCAAAAATGTTAAATCTGTCATTTACTCACTCTCAAAGGTTGTTTCAAACTTGTATGGCTTTCTTCTGCAAAGAAGATTTTTTTGAAGAACTGTTTTTGTTCATACAGCGAATGTCAATAGTCATACAGGTTTTAAACCAGATATGAAGTTGAGTAAATTAATTTTCTTTTCTTTTCTTAGGTGAGCTGTTCTTTTAATCTTCCTTTATGTATTAGAATCAAATGTACTTTGGATTTTTTAACTAGGCTATAGCTTTTGCATTTTGATTTCATTAATTGATTAATTGAGTTAAAAAAAATCTCTGTGCTATATATATTTATAGCACTAAAGTGTCTTGTTGCTAGGAGATGGTATGGGAGCCAGGGACCCCAACGCGCACAGAGAGAGAAAAAGGTATGAGAGCGGAGGGAAAAGGCGCACTTCTTGTGAAAGCTGAATGACAAATACACTCAGCGCATACGCCGTGAGTCAGTGCTGACGCGCACCCACTGTGGGAAGCTTTGTGTTGCTCTGTGCCCACTCGCTCGGTGGAGGTCTGAGCCCACAAACACACAACTAATCACATATGATCTGTTTAGTGTGACATGTCTTGGTCAAATTGGAATGAATGGTGGGAAATGCATTCAACTTGAGGATCTGAAGTCTTTTTGAAAGTCTCATTCCTACAAACCTCTTTGTGTAACGGGCTGAAATTACAGGCTCATTTGGTGGGGAGTTAAAAAAAAATTGTCAACTGGTAAACAGTATTATTTCAGGGTGTCCTTCATTGCTGAAACTTCCAACACCCAGAAAAACTAGTCATATTTTATTTATGTTGTGAATTAAGTGTTTGCATGCAGTCTGAATTGAGTGTTGAGAAGATTTTTTTCCACAAAATTGTGAGAACGCATGTTTCTGTTGAATTGATTCATGAGTTAATAACTGGTTATTTTTTGTGAATCAACATGCAGCACTACCAGAGCAGTCCGAATTCATGTCTCTAACACCGTGTCCTAACTACATCGAACATTATAAAATTCCAGCGACAGCAAGTGTGTCTGTCCACACTTTCTCATCAGTATATGGCCAGCAATATTGTTATGTTTAATGACATGAAAGGAAGATAATGTCTGTTCTATGTTATGATTGTACTGTACAATTAAATACAATCGTTGCTGAGTCTGCAGTCTGAAAATTTGACCTCAGAGCATCCGTTAACTGAATGAATTGAGAGTCTCACCTGAAAAATCTAATAACATCAGCAATTGTCATTCAAGCAGCTGATTTCTGTAAATGAATGCAAAACTAAATGCATATTGCAGCATAGGGCGAAGTCAGGATACATTAGCAACGATTTGACTTCAAACCCTCTCCACCATAGCTTCGTCCAGTGACTCGTACAGTAACATCTGTGATGACTAATTTACTTTTAAACCTGACTTTTCTTGCGGCTATTTCAGTTTAATGAAAAACAAGCATGTCATTAAACGCAACATTTATTGAAACTGAACTTTACCTCATCCATGACAACTAATTTTCGAATTCCGTCTGACTGATTTATCCACGGTGGAGTTGAAAACAACAGTTCCCATCATTCCGCGTTCCTCCACGTCATTGCATCAAGCAAAGCCGTTGTTGTTGTTTTGAATGTAGCGCCCTCTGGCGACATGCTAATCTTAGGTATTGCAGCTTTAAGGACATAATCAAATCAAGAAATAACATTATTAAAAATCAAACCAAGAACAAAATATACTCATTGACGTAATTTTGTTATGAAGTACAGTTGCACGTTTGCATAGAATTCATTTTGAACGCTATATTATATCCTTTCAAAATCTGAGGTAAATTATCCGTTATCGCTTGTGGCACAGTGACCTAATGCCTTTGAACTTCGACAATCAGTTCCTCGTCGTCCTTGTTTGATGATTAAATATTCATGACACGCAGAACTTCCATCCAATGAGATCTCTGTGTGGGCGGATCTGTCAGCCGCGACGTCACAGAAACGGGAACCGTTTCTAAATTAGAGACTTCGCGTGTCACCGTCGCGTCTGGTTAGGACAAAAACTCTGATTAACATGGAAAAGATACCTTTTATCGTGTGTTGCCGTCATGTGTAGTTAGGGCACATTGTTAGTTTTGTCTGATTTATTAGTAAGTGACTTTCATAAGCTGGTTTGACAAAGTCAGCGACTGAATGAACTTGCCGAGTAGTTTATGAATCAACATTGGTCTCACTACTGAGCTCTTACTTAAGTTTTAATAACTACATGAACCACATTTTGTGAACTTGATGTTTGTAAAACTTGTATAATTACTGACTTGTTGCCCATATGACAACATTAATTACCTCTGGGTTAACCATGCGCTTATATCAAGAAGTCTAACTGATCTGCTTCTTTTCAGTTTTAAATCTCCAATTTAAGAGATCTCTCAACCAAACATCTCAGTCATGAGTCAAGCCACATTGCCGACTGTTTAGCAGTTGTCACGGACAGTTAGTACCAGCCCACGATGTCCAAGCTCATCCTGACCGCCCCCCTGCACAGCGTGCGTCCCTGCGGCACATGTGTGCGGTTGGCGGTGGCGGTACTGCTGAGCTGTTCTGCATTCGCAACTTAACACTGTGATAGGCTTTATAAGCAGCCAAGCTCTGAACCATCTGAAAGGGGCATTCCACGGAGTACAACAACACGTCGTGCGCCAAGACCCTCTCGTTCTCTTTTGTGTGCGAGTGTGGGAATTATGTTGTTATTTTCAGTCGTTCCCACCTGACATGGTGCGCCTTAAGAGATGTAATCTTGGTTCATTGTTGTGTTCTCTGGTTTATTTTTTTCTTTCCTAATAGGAAATCGTGTCTAATTTAGAGTCAGCAGAAATACTGGCACCTCATTCTGATTGTGCATGCAGACTTTGCTTTTTCATATTTGACCAAGCATGCCAAACGGCAAAGTCTCAGGCGTTTCTTCGAGGCTTGTTTCAAAGAGCTTTTCCCCTGTCTCATACCGTCACGTTGACTCAGCGTTGTGCATGAATTTGTAATAGGTCTGTCACTTAGCATGTTGTGTAACCGTCTGTCCATGTTAACGTCCCAAAGCACAAACAGTTTCTGTAATGAGACATGAGATCCTCAAAGTCACGGCCATGTTTTTGTCCGCCTCCAGCAACCTCCTGCTTATTTTCTTCTTTTTCTGCAAGTATTAAGTCTAAAAGTAGAGTGTGTGTGTGTGTGTGTTTGTTTTGACTACTGCCTCAAGGTTTCTAGATCGAAGCGCTTGTTAACTGGACACTATGGAATTCTGACAACTTATTCAGACTCAGAGATGAGCGAGAGAAAGGAATTGCATCAGAAGCTTTTACCAGACTAAAATTCAGGAAAAGTTGAGGCTAATTTGTATTTCTTAGGCTCCGTCCACACTACTGCGTTTCGTTTAAAAACGGAGACCTTTTGCTATGTTTGCACCTCCGTCCAGACTAAAACGGAAAAAACGAAGACCTAAAACGGAGAAGTTTAGAAACGCTGCAGCTTCGTTTTGCGTTTTGAATCTCCGGAGGGCGTTTTAGTGTAGACAGGACAAAACGGAGGAGTTCAGAAAACGATGACGCAGAGGCACACGCTCGGCTCTATGATTGGGTGTCATCGGTCATGACGTGTCCCTCCCTGATTCGTCAGCCGCTGTTTACACCGGCACGCGCATGCCCAGTGTTGGTGAATGGTCACGTGATCCACGTTTTCAGTCGTTTTCATGTGGATGGAGATCAATTCTAATACGCAGATAAAACGCTGGTGTGGACGGAGATTGTATTCGTTTTAATTCTCCATTTTTTTATGAAAACGCAGTAGTGTGGACGGGGCCTCGAATCATAGCTACACCATAGCTATGCTGTCAGCCGTGTAGAACGTGTAGCCTGACGTGTCCCTCTCCAAAAATGTGACAATGCGCCAATTCTACGTGGACCGTAAGCCTTGTGATTGGTCTGTTAGAACCCCTCCCCCAGGTAAAACGAATCTTCGATAGCTTCACATTTCCTCCTTTTGCCTTGATACTGTGGGTTGCACCATAATTATGCCCATGGACACTGCCTACTAGTGGTCTGCGTGTGTAATTACACGTCAACACAGACAACTACGCAGGATAAATGAAAACTGGCGTAACTACTGCGTAGGTCTGGCGCAGAAGTATAAATCAGTCTTTAGTCTGCATAAATGTCATTTAACAGACTGCAGAAGTATTACATCCCCCTTATTAATCGAGATTAGATGTGGTAAAACTTACTCCCGCCAAACATTGACTAGATTGAGTCGAAGTGGCAAGACTCAAGTGTTTTTGTGTCTGACCTCTAGGGTTTGCCTTCCCAGACTGGGCCTACAAGCCGGAGTCGAGTCCTGGTTCCAGACAGATCCAGTTGTGGCACTTCATCCTGCGAGCTGCTGCGGAAAGAAGAGTACCATGATGTCATCGCCTGGCAGGGGGATTACGCAAGTTCGTCATCAAAGACCCGGACGAGGTGGCACGACTGTGGGCGCCCGCAAGTGCAAGCCCCAGATGAATTATGACAAGCTCAGCCGAGCGCTCAGGTAAAGATTAAATCTGCTTATTAAATCTTTTGTAATTTCAGTTGTGCTTGTACTCGGTCTACTGATGCTGTGGCTGCTCTTTAACGGTTAACTACAAAACGATTTGGCCAAAATCTTGATAAACCTCAGTTAATTTCATCCAAGGTGGGGTCAGGAAACCAGTAGATTATACATGTTTGATTTTTTTAGAGTTATAGACCTGACCAATAATGATAACTATATTAGGGCCCTTTGATTTCCGCAATCACGGAATCGGCAGACGGAATTGTGGAATTGGCTAATTAACACCAAACAATGAAAGCATGGCGAAGCGGGTCTTAATGGCTCTGCTTTTGTCGGCAAAAAGTTAAGAAACTCAACTCTATAAGCCATCAGTGCTGTGATGAGCAGTTTGCACGTGACTTATGCAGTGTTTCCATGTAGACTAATTCGCGGCAACAAAATTAACTCTGGCCGCCACATATTGCATTCGTTAATTTTTTTAACACTATTTAAAACATGCAGCATATTCAGTTGTATTTCCTTTCCCAACTCTCCCTCCGTCTCTCTATCACTCACGCGTCTCTCTCACATACACACACACACACAACGTGCACACCGTGTCTGTCTATGAGGCGCTGGACTGGACAAAAGCAAAGCAAACTCCGTGAGCGACATTGGGTGAGAGAGAGACAGAGTGTGACTTTATTTAAAGGAGTAATTTACTCACCCCCATGTCATCCAAGATGTCCATGTCATTCTTTCTTCATTCAAAAAGAAATTAAGGTTTTTGATTAAACCATCCCAGGATTTTTCTCCATATAATGCACTTTAATGGGAA
The DNA here is from genome assembly GCA_030378365.1 of Hybognathus amarus. Lineage (NCBI taxonomy): Eukaryota > Metazoa > Chordata > Actinopteri > Cypriniformes > Leuciscidae > Hybognathus > Hybognathus amarus. Next base: position 145,626 of record JAQIUQ010003687.1, on the reverse strand, counting down.
TCAAAGGATTTAAGGTCCAAAAGACAGTTTCAGTGCAAACTGTTCAAAGGGCTTTTAAACGATCCCAGACGATGAATAAGGGTCTTATCAAGTGAAACGATTGCTGATGCATTTAAAAAAGATAAATAACAAAGTTGAAGGTTTATAAGCTCACATGGTCGCCTTGTTCTGTTCTGGGATCACTAGAAAAAGATTTTGTTCATTTTGATGAACGAGTTCGAACAGGAGAGTCACAGACGTGCATCCCAGAACAGAGCAAGGCGACCATTTGAGCTTATAAAACTTAAACTTTGTTATTTTCTTTTTTAAATGAGTGATCGTTGCGCTTGATAAGACCCTTATTCATCGTCTGGAATCGTTTAAAGCCCTTTGAACAGTTTGCAGTTTTTACTGAAACTCTCGTTTGGTTCCCATTGACGTCCATTATATGGAGAAAAATCATGGAATGTTTTCATCAAATTACCTTAATTTCTTTTCGACTGAAGAAAGAAAGACATGGACATCTTGGATGACATGGGGGTGAGTAAATTATAAGCAAAAGTTTTTTTAAAAGTGAACTACTCCTTTAAACTTATATAAACAAATATAATTTATTTTACTGGACAGTTTAAAGCTCATTTTGTTGTAACTTGAAGAGTGCAGTGTTATGTTGCATCATGCAGTGTTTGTCCTGAAAAGGCTACTGAGTAAATGTCTGTTACCTCAATAAATTTAAGGTCATTCCTATTTTATTTGTATACATTTTAATCATTAACTTTAAAAGCACACTATTTTTACGACTAAAATAACAGCCCCTCCCAAAAAAATGAATTAAGACGGAAAATACGTAATTTGAAAAAAAAATAAATTAAAACGGATTTCACAGGGCCCTACTATATTAGCATCCACACCAATGGGCACTATTCTGTATTTTATAAGCGCATTGCAGTTATTATGTCACCTGCTGCTTTAAAAGTTTGAGCTTACTAAAGTTGGGTGGATTTGGATTCAAAGACAATATTTTGACATTCATCAGCTGGAAAAAAATCCTGTCAATGATTCCAATTATTTAGTTTCTCTGTTTTGTTAACACTTTAGCTATGAGAATTAATAAAACTTTACAGTCATCATTATAGCTATCCTTGGTGTGAATGTACCTTATCACTTGTTGCAACATGATTACTTAGCAACATGTAGACTCACTATACTATGCCAATAGATATCAGATATATGCAGCATATTAGATTGTGGTAATTTCTTGTGCTTATTTAATAGACCTAATTTTGAGCTTATCTGAGGACTAACTTACAGTAAAATGTTAACACCAGATTCTATGATCAACTGCATGTTTGTTTTTATGTATCAACTGACTGTAATGCTAACATAGAGCATGATAGACTAGGAACGTCACATTATCAACATCAACTGTGAACGTTAGTCAAGTCTCTTGTTGTTCATTTTAGTGTTATTTGTGTGGTATGCCTAAGTGACCATTAACGGATTTGCTTCACATGAAGAGCATTTCAGATCACTCGCTTATGAGGCCCATTTCAGTTAGGTAGTAGATGGTAAGACAGTAACATTTTGTAGCTGTAAACTATAGCGTCTAGCTCAAAGTCTAGAGTGCTTTGTTTCTGATGATTTTGTGTTCTTATGTCAACTGACTTTGTGTTCAACAACACTTCTGCGTTGGTTGTCTTTGTTTTACTCCATTTTCCGCCTTTGCCTTTATCCCGTCCTTTTCTCTCAATTGCAATCCGTTTGCAATTGCTGTTTGTCTATCTCTTCGTGTTATTCAACGTTTTGGACCAGTCGCCATGGCAACCTGCGGATGCCCACTCAAACCTGCTGAACCTGCCTTTACCATCCTAGAATAATCAACCCCACTTATCTCTCATCATCCTTCACTTACAGGACTAGTTTGTGTCCTCCACTTCCGACAACTCTTTCATTTCTCAGAGATATGAACATATGAATGGAAGAGGAAGAGAGGGAAGAATAAAGGCAACAGAAAGCCGTGTACGGGTCAGATGTGAGGCAGAAAGTTCTTCAGCTTCCTCAGTAGAGAACACTGTGAATACTGCTGAGAAACAGAAAGAACTCATCTCTGTTCAGCACATGTGGAGGACACAAAACACATCCTCTTAGTTAACTCAAACGCAAAGCAGACAGGCACACACATTCTCTTTTGACCTGGTTTTCTTCATTTACATAATTGTGAAGTTTCATTTAATTTAAAGTAGGGCTGTCAAACGATTAATCGAAAATAAAATTTTATATAATCCAAAATAAAAGTTTGTGTTTACATAATATATTTGGGTGGACTGTGTATAATTATTTTGTATCTGTGTTGTGTATATATATATATATATATATATATATAAATATATATATATATATATATATATACACAAAATATATATTATATATTAGATAGTACATGCATGTGTGAGTATATGTCTTAGTACATGCATGTGTGAGTATATATATATATATATATATATATATATATATATATATATATATACTCACACATGCATGTACTAAGAAAAAAAATATTTATGTATAAAATATTGATATTTATATATATTTTTTATATTTATATTTTTATATCTGTATACATGAAAATATTTCCACAAATAGTTTCCACAATTATACACAGTGCACCCACATATTTTATGTAAACACAAACTTTTATTTTGGATGCGATTAATCGCAATTAATCGTTTGACAGCCCTAATTTAAAGTTTAAAAGTAAAGTTTGATTGCCCATCATTTATAAAATTTTGGGATGCACGAATATATCAGCCACCATAGCTGCACCGTTTCGGCCGAAATGTTAAATTTTGTTGTTATTGTTATTGGACCGATAAGAAAATTTGGTCGATATATATTAAAGGCAATCAAAAAATTATTTCGTTCAGCTGCAACACTTCAGATGTTCCCTATGATGGTTTTGAATTGCTTGAAATAATTATTTTTAAAAAGGTATATAGTTAAGTGGAGTCTGTCAAATAGGCTACATAAGATTGTAATTGTGTGCTTGGGACATGGCTTTTAATGGTGAGACTTTTGTTTTTGAATTAGGCTCTCAAAAATCATATAACAATTTGGATTTAGAGTTATCGGCCAATGTATCGGTTACTGGCTTCCATGGTTTCCAAAATTTCCATGGTACGTCCCTAGTAATTTTTTTTTTTCATCTATGAATTAGCAATTTTTCATCTTCATCACTATACTCATTCTTAAGTTATGCTTGGAGTTTTGCTCAAATGCCTAATTACTAAATTTTGGTGTTTGGCCAGTAAGCAACAGGCTAGCAACCAACAGGAATACACTAGCACTAGCTTGAAAGAGTACCATCTTTATGTAAGGTGATGTGATATTACCATAGGACTTTTTTTGTGGGTATATAATTGCATTTTGGGCGAGTTTGAAATCAATTTTAATTTAGGATATGGTAATATCTGAACACTTTTGGCTAATTTAGTTATGTTTTCAGCTACCAATAAAAGTATTTTCAGTTTAGTTTAGCACATTTTAATACAAGTAAATCTATTCTGCAGATCTTAAAATTGCTTTCAAACAAACATTCAGTGTGGAACTAGTTGTATGGAAAGGAAATGCCTGAAGGCATTCTCTCTCTGCTCACTCTTTTCATCCATACCTAAGAGGTTGCACGTGTTCTTTAAAAATCAAACACCATTCAGACAGACTCTAGGCTGCACAGGCATCCCATTGTTGAGCTGTTGAAAATGAACAGACTTCAGACCAACTGACAATTCAATATGTACACATTTGTTTTATTTACCTGTTAACCTGATGCTGCTTGTAGACTATGATATAGCCAGAAAGCTACTTTTATGATGGATGTTGTGTGTTTTGCTTGGTGAAAGTAAACAGAAGGCCATATGGATCCACATTTTTACTCAACGGCATATGTACTCCATGTATGTGAATGTCTGCACAACACACATGTGCAAAAACACTCTTTTGAAGCAAGTTCAAATGCACTTCAAAGAGCAGGGTTGTGCATGTGTAAGTGTTGTGTTCATGTGTGTGTGCCCTTTTCTGTCGAGTATGTTCCTGTGAACTTTTCAGTGCCCCGATTCACAGATCATTGTATATCACAATTATGTTTTCTCACACATGCACTCTCAGCACCCTCGGTGACATCTTAATTAAACACATTGAACCCATAAATCATTTTAACATCTGAAGCTTCAGATGGCCACAAAGTCACGTATCTGCTCTGCACATATCTGATTTTGGTTGGCTGGAATCCTTTCATGTGTAAGAATTTAACATGTGTATGTTATATACAATAACCTTGAGTTACTCCTTAATGATACAGATAATTACATCAGGTTAACTGAAAAGGGTTTGGTTTTTCTCTCTCTTGGGAATGCTACGTCTGAAATTTTACGTTCTGATAGCTGCAGTATGAGATTGTTTCACTTAAACATCTGTGTGTACACTACTTTTCCTTGTTTCTTCATTCAGAATACATCTCGCACAGTGTATCAGATAGTCAAGGTGAAAAAATTGTAAACATCATGATCTATAATTTACATTATAGAAACTTCATAGTACTGCTAAATTTTATATTTATTTTACTGAAATATTGCCTACACATTTTTGTGCCTGTTACACAAGCATAAAAAGTGTATGTACCTGTTTTAACTTTTTATTTTTGTTATTGTAAAGTCACTCCAATTAAAAAAAAATATACTAAATATACTATATATTAATATAATTTATTGGTATTCCAAAGTTTTGGCACTAAGTTTTCAGTTTCAGCCAAGAAATAAAATTTTTGATGCATCACTTGTTGAAAGTAAAGAGAACTAGAGGTTGATGTGTTATGTGTTGGAAAACTGATCATCTTATTTTTCCCATAGGAAACATGCAAATTCAATGTTGTTGAACCTTTTCATCTCTAAACTGGTCATTTCCTGTACAAAGTTTGGCAAGTGTGAGAATGTCAAAAACAAATGTGCGGCTTTCAACAAATTGTGAATCCTAAAATGGCTTTAACAAGTGCTTAACCATGCCAACACTGTCTCTGCAGATACTATTACAACAAAAGGATCTTGCACAAGACCAAAGGGAAAAGATTCACCTACAAGTTCAACTTCAACAAGCTGGTGCTGGTCAACTATCCGTTCATTGACATGGGCTCTGCAGGTCAAGATCCTTGCTTCTAAATCTTAATCTTTTGAAACTCATTTGGTTTGGTATATAAAGTAAAACAAGACTTCAGCTATTAACATTTCTCAACCTTCCCTTCTAGGTTCTGGTGTTCCACAAAGTGCCCCACCTGTCCCATCCGGAGTTAGCACTCACTTCCGCTTCCCTCCATCCACGCCATCGGATGTCCTCTCTCCTGCAGCGGAATTGCGTCGTGCGGGTGTCTTCAGTGCTGTGCCTCGACGCATAGCTCGTGGCTCTGTCTCCGACTGCAGCGATGGCACCTCCACCAACTCGGAGCTTGAAGAAACTGGCATAGCTCCTGGCGATGACCGCCCGGCTGACCGTGCCTTTAGAAATCTGCTCCATCCACGCTTGTCCCACGACTCCTTGTTCCGTGTCTACGGTGCACCTCCAAACCCAACTGGGCTCACCAGGAGCGGGCCCCATGTGCCCACCTCACAGGGTCCACCCTGATTCCTTGTCCCCATTCCCAGTGTCCCCTCTCCCAGGCCCTGGAGGCTTGCTGGGTCCTGCTCTTTCACCAGCTCTCTCCATGACCCCTACATCTCACATGCCCTACACACCTTCTCCATCCCTTTCACCCATGCTGGGCTCCCACTTCTCGTTCAATCCAGAAGACATGAAGCGCTATCTTCAAGCTCACACTCAGAGTGTCTACAACTATCATCTGAGTCCTCGTGCTTTCTTGCACTACCCCAACATTATCATCCCCCAGCCCCAACGCCCAGACAAGGGACTGGGAGGGCCAGTGGGTGTAGGTCCACACCTGTCAAGTCACCCTCTGCACCACCAGGCTAGAGGAGACTCATCTATCTCCTTTCAAGTTTAAGTTGCAGCCACCACCACTGGGCCGCAAACAGAGAGGGGCCAACCTCAGCTGGAGCAGGACATGCTCTGAATTCTGGAAGTGCTGCTGCTTCTTTCTCATACAGTGGGGAGTCTGGTTCGTCCTCAAACTCTGCCTCATCTGGAATGATGACCAACAATTCAACCCCAGGTGGTCCACCAAAGATCAAGGTATGTTCGCCTTAAAATTAATTCTGAAGAACTGTAGCTTCTTAAGCCGCATTTCCACTGTAGGAACTTTCCCAGGAACTAGGAACTTTGGGGTGGTACTCTGGTCTACGAAACCAGGTCTAAATTCAGTTCAGGTAAAAATTTCCCCCCAGAAAGTCCCTGCTGGCGAGGTAGATACTTTTTCAGAGTTCAGGAACTTTTGGGGTGGGACTTGTGCGCTGAAAATGATTTGTTCTTACCACTTGTTCTTTCTGCCCGATGGCGCGAGTTCGTCCCATCCATCTATCGGTCAATGTCCACTGATAACAAACGTCGACTTTTATATCTAGCATTACAAGCTTTCTGAATGCGTTTACCTCGTTAATGAAACCAATCGCACACAAAAGAGCACAGCTTGAATCTCCTTCATACAAAACTCAAAACAAATGCGCAGACTGAGAGGAGTAGTAGCACGCAGTTCAACGTCACTATTAACTTGGGTCGTTTAGTCGACTAATCAGTTCAATACCGTATTGGTCAACTGACATTCTTATTGGTCGACCAGTCGCTTTTCTTTTAATCAATAGAAATACATTTTTAATGATTTAGCCTACTCCTTGATATTTATCTAATTTATTTAAGCAGTTATTTATTAATGTATTCAAAATATAATTGGCCTGTTTTATCCCCAACTTTAAATGCTTTAATTTACGGTTTAAACTTGAGCACGCAAAACACGTGACCAGCCCTTTTAAGGCTTTATCATGCTGACTCAATAGATTGTGTTTTCTTAATGTTTTCGTTTTTATTTGTACACTGGACGGCTTTTGAAAATAGCCTAAATAATGTAACAAAGCGAAAATAAACCTATATGCCTTCTTACAACACAGCCTATTTCAGATTGTTTTTTAGGCTATTTGTGTTTTTTTGTGTGTTGTTTAAAACGCCTAGATGGCTGAGATCGGCTGGAAAAAGGTTAACACATATCTTTGTAAGTAAAGAAGAATACAGCTTGTATAACGAGAGCTTTTGTTAAGATTTGCAGTTATATTTTTGTCGCGTTTGGTGTAATCAGGTGCGCGATTGTGACCTAGGTGCGTCACCAGCGTAGAACTAGGACAGAGCTCCTTACTCTTTGCAGTTAAAAAAATCACTTAATTTTCAAAGATTTACATTATTATTATTATTATTATAGTTTTAAATATTTTTGATGTTTTTTTGCTGTTGTTTTATAATTGCTCTATGACAATTATGTTTAAAAAATGTTCAATCAAAACATCCGTTTTTTTTTTTTTAGTCGACTAATCGTTACTCAGGACAAGACTTTGGTCGACTCAAGCATTTCTTTGGTTGACTACAGCCCTAGTCACCATAATATACTTTAGTTTGCGGTGTAAACGCAGTAAGCAAGCGGTCTGGGGCAAAATAGTTCTTGGTAACTACGGTGGAAACGCGACTTTAGAGAATTAAATGGCTTTCTGTAACTTACCATTTGTTTCCTCCTTTAGGTTGAGCCCATCTCAGACATGGAGTCGGAGGAAGAAGTCGAGGTCACCGACATCAGCGAGGAGACATGAAGATGATGAATGTGATGTCTTTTCCCCTCCCCACCCAACGGTGGCCTTGCCCCTCCACCCAACCACGATCGTATGACAGATGATGACGATCTTGAGGAAGAGCGTCTTCAAGACCCCAGCTGCCCCTACCTCAGGGGTAGGGCCAGATGTTCAAGGTCTAAAAGCAGAACCCAGGGAGCTGAAACCTGGGCCAGGGCGCTCCCATCAGCCCTGGGGGTACACTCTGCATCCCTCTGAAGCTGCGTTTCAAACGCCGCTGGAGTGAGGAGCCAGCGGATGGAGGCAGGAAACCGAAGAGGCTGAGGACAGAGAGAGCAGGGCAGAGAGGGAGGAGCTTAACCAGGAGGTGGGGCCCAAACTAGGGGGAGGAAAATGAAGACCGGAGGAGTCCGGAGACTTTAGTTGCACCCCTGGGGACAGGCCAGAGGAGGGTGAGACTGTGAGCTACAGCGAGCAACGGCACAGTTGTCTTTCAGAAAAACAACGTTTGCTGAAGAGGACGTGGTCAAACACACAAACTTAGCAAAACAGAGCTGTCCTCCTTACAGGCTGAAGGCAACTGTTGCTCTCAGAAGTTACGTGAAGACCATCCGTTCAGCAAGTTCTGATGCCCGAACCATCTTCAAACTTCTGTACATGCAGGTTCACTCACTTCAAGATGTTGCAACACTAAAAATTAATACTGACATCTTTTTTTAATGGATTTTAAGTAACCAGGCCCTTTCCACAAGTTTAGCCCAGAGTTCCCTTGCTTACTGAACCCATTCCTTTCTGTTTGCTGTGTTAGATTAACACCATCCCACTAGTCTCATTGAAGTCTTGGACACTTTTTCCACCAATAAGCTCCCCAGTAGGATCAACTCAATACCTTTTTAAACAAAATCAAGAGATTACAGAAGTGCCTAACCCAGATGTTGATGCACGCCTGTAAAACATCAGTAGAGATGGTGATAATGAATAATTAGATTGTGATAAGTATTTTTTTGAGCACGGGCAAGTGGACTTCTTCTCTATTAAACAGACACTCTTGGATTAAGTGAATGCAGGAAAGATCCTGCAACTTAACCCCTCCCCCCACCTAAAACTCAACCATAGTTCTCAGATTTTTTGGATATGGATGCTCTTTCTTTCTTTTTACATACTAAGATTCAAGCACCAGACTTTTTGCAGAACCAACTTGCCTTTGGCTTTCAAACCAGGACCTTCCTGTCAATGCCTTCAGAGCCATTAATGCTATTGTGCTACCAGCCTTCACTACCGGCTCTGGACACCAACTTTCCCAAGCTCGGAATTGGACTCAACGGGACCACTCAACAACCTCTTAACGTCTCTTAACACGTGTATATACATTGGGGGATTTATTCTATATATGTGTTAGTCCTTCATGACCACCAGCAGGATGACAAATTATAGATCACATATTATTCCTTCTCCAACTTATTTATTTAATTTGTTTTATAATGCCGTTTTAACCCTGAGGGAACGTTATAGGAATGGTGGGGCAACGAATCAGAGGGTGCTTTGTGGTTTGAGCTTCATAATCATCCCTAAAACAATTAATACAATGCGTCTGGAAAGACCACAACCCTTCTTGGTTTTTTAGGTGTGAATCTCAGGCATACCTCCCCAAATCGCTTTCCTCTATCTAATAGGTTGTCTTTGAATATAAAACTTCGAATGAACAAACATCTGTGCCTTTTTACGGAAGACTGACCGCCCAATGCATTTAAATGGGTTGCTTTATTGACACGTACAAGCTGGCATACAGGAGAGGCCTTAGAAACATGACCTCAGACACTGCTTTTATGCCTTATTTAGTTTTGTACCTTAAAAGAAACTATCCTAAATAAGATTTGCATTTAGAGTCCATATATTCTCACTTTATAGACGTATATATTTGATAAAAGAACAAACGCTGGTTTTGATACAAATTCTATTTCAGAAGGTAAATCTATATGGAAAATCTATGTAAGGAAGATGTTTAGTTTCAGGAGAAAAGAAAAGTGTTGTTCTGAGACAAAGCTAAAACACAACTGACCAATCGTTACGGCACGGCTGTCCTCGGCCTTATAAGGAACACGTATAGTTTTAACTCGACCCGTCACTTTTGCCTTCTCCCTCTCAGTCTCTCTGCAGTGTTTTAGTTGTAGGAGGCTGTGTTTTCTCCACGATGATCAAGATTGAACAGGTATCGCATCCTATTTGGCTTAGCGTTTGGCGACGGCCAGCTCCATTTGTAGCAATACGCAGGGACTTTGTAGTAAATGACATCATGACCATATCCTTGAGAAAGGGACCTCAATTCTGCAAACTGACAGCTAGAAAGTGGACATGCAGCCTCTTAGCCCTCGTCTAAGGAGGAAGTATAGGACCTGACACTCTTAACACTCATTTTTTTCCTTCTTTTTTTTTAACTACTTTTTTTTTAGTTTGTTTGGCGGCCTTACACAGGTTCAGTATCTGTATTTCAACTGACTGCTTCCCTATTTGTTAGAAAATACTTTTTCTTTTCGCTCTCTCTTCAATATAAACCGTGCTGTTTTATTATACCTTTTTTTGTTTATATTACCATTTATCATTTTTAATGTTGATATTATTGCTGGTATTTCGTTTGTACCCCTTACCTGAATTTTAACCTCTCAAGATGAACATTTTAATAAATCGTACTCCTCTACCCTCTTTGATACCATGATATTAAATTGCTCTGGCTTTGTATTAATGCTGGTTTTTAGTTGTAATTAAGAAACCAGTCGAAGAGGGAAGAGTGACGTGAATGCTATCACATTATTTTTATTTTAATGTCTCTCTTTTTTGGTTGTGTACATATATAAATATATATTTTCCATTTTGAGGGGATGATGTAAGAAAAAAGGACAAATATTTCTTGTGCTCAAGGTCTTTTGCTTCTTTCTTAAAGCTTTCCATCTGTCTCTCAATGGTTATGTAATACTTTGTAAAGAGAGACGAAACTTGACGTTACGAGGAACCATGTATACTTTAGTTTCTCATGTGGTTTCCTTTGCTCTTGTAATTAAAACTGTAATCAGGGTTCATTAAAACAGGTAAAAACGGATCTGGCTTTCTCATCATTTACTCATTTGCGTCTCTCAGTTTCCTAATTTTATCTTGATTGTGATGGTATTGGTTAGCAAACACTTTCAACTAATATTTATAAAGAAATTTAATATAACAAACTAAACTGAACAAATGTAACTTTTTTTAAATTTAAAATCGAATTCAATGAGTACCAGTAATAAGAAGGGTAGATTCACTAATCCTAAAAAGCGATTATAATACTTAATTTGGCATTTGACTACAGTAATAATACCCTAGTAATCCCATGGTGTTTTTTCAGGGACCGGTCGGGACAAAAGCTGGGCCTGTACAAGCACGCATAAAGAGTTTTTTTTCCATGCACTTTAGTAGTTTTGCTTCTGTAGGTTCCGTTTGAAAATACAACAAGGGCTGCTATTGCTAGATCCTGTTTGAACTGAAGCAAGATGCAAAATAAACTAGGATTTGCATTCTTAATGAACTAGAAATCCACGCCACATGTAGACCGTTAACACTTAACGTTTCTGCACGAACCAAAGAGCAAGGGTTTAACATGAAACAAGAATCATTCGTTTTAGAGAAGAACCCTGGAATCGAACATAAACCCGTTTAATTACATCAGCCTGAAGGTGGAAAAGAACTTCTGAGAACTTAAGAATGTGTCCATCCACTTGTATTTATTTGTGAAACAGCGCCCTCTGCCGCTAAAACATCGCCATCGTTCACTCTTGTTCACACTCGAGGCTCTTAAAGGCGAAGTGTCTTTTTTAAGGTATGTATAAAAACTTCATCTAATTGTACTTTCATGTACGTAAACCAATTTTTTGCAATTCCGTTAGGTGTTGCTACGTGGTGTGGAAATAGGTTATCTTAAAGCTAATCTACATAAATGAAATGTAAAGATTAAGCTCCAATGTCTTTACCTTTCAGAGCCATTGGTCATGAATGATGATGTCAGGCCAAACCGGAAGGGTAATTTGCCATAGGTTTACGCGATTAATTAAGGTTTTTAATCTTAACAGTTTCCAAATTTAAACTTAAACTAGGCTTTATAAAGTTTACAGTCCGAGTTTGATTTCTGATTAAATGTGTTGTCATAAAAGGCTCTTGACATTTTAATGCTAACAAACTAGCAAGAAATTAACATTGAAAGTGTTACTGTTCAGGTATTATTAAACATCTTATCATTTGTAGTGTTTCAAAAGCCAAAGTTATATAATTTTTGTTATGATTTTAGCATAATTAGTACAGGCCTATTTGATTATGTATCCTGCAACCACTAAAACACCCAAAATATGTATTCAATGCAGGACCTATCAATATGCGCAAATCTCTGTGTATTATTATTTATTCTGTCGAGTTTTTAGATCACTTTTTTGCAACTTTGAATTTTTTCACCCTAAAAAAATAATCAAATGTCTTACAAAAGCTCATAATTGGTCGTGGGTGGAGGAGTTGGGGTCACACTTGATTGACAGGGAAGCCAGGACGCTTGCTGTGAGGGCTCGTTGACCTGTTAAGGGTAGGTCAAAGGGCAAGGTTTGCTGGAAAATAAGGCACTATGAACCGGTTGCTGGTTGTAACAAGGAGGCCTAATTTGTCTTTGATTGTGTGTTTTGAAGAGGCAGTGTGAATCTGTGGTATTTGACTTGATTGATTTGACACTTGACTGGCTTTTGACTTTCTCTTTAAAGTCTAAATGAAAGAAATAGAGAATACAAAGGAGATAATGCAGTTGTATACATTTGAGGAAAATAATCAAATAAATACTTCTTACTCAAGCACAAAATCTGTACTATAAATAACATAATATGTGATCGATATCTCTTTGGTGCTCCAGGAAGTTTACTATATTTGTCTGTTGTGCTTCTTGTCTTTACAGGTTTGTTTATTAGTCAGACGTCAGACCAGAGATGTTTGTTCCTCGTTGTTTGAGTCAAAAACTAAAATAGGCCCCTTCTAAAGCAGAGCCCTCTTCTTATACCCTTTGTACTTCATAATATCCCCGTCACAGTGTGTATCTAGTCAACCTGAAAGTCTCATTATGACTGAATATGCTACATTTTGGCCTCCCTTTCCCTTTCGTTTTCACTTTGTTTTATAGATCAGGATGAAACTGGCCTTTGAGCATTAACTCTCAGTTCTTCCTTCTCGTAGTTAAATGTTAAGATTACACAAGACACTGTTCACATATCTAATGAACATCAACCCCTGCCAGGACTTCTCTGGAGCTTTAACAGAACAACAGAGCAGGGTGTGGCGTGTTTTGGAGATTACCCTGGATGATGTGTGTGTGTGTGTGTGTGTGTGTGTGTACGAGTTATGCAATTTTCCATTGCATGTCATAATTGCATGCAGAGTGCGTGACAGTCCAGCTGAGCTGTGATGCATGAACTGATCATCTCCATAGTATGCAGTTCCACACACAGCCATTTGCATGTGTTGAAACCACACATTTATTTAAACATGGCTCAGAGGAGGCCACCCACAATGATAAAATCACATTAAATGAATTTGCTATGCAGAAATGTCTATCTGCTATTCTGTGGCATTGCATTTTAAACCCTCATTTAAACTAATGTACTCACAACCCTTCCTGTTTGGTTGCAGTGATGGCAACAGGCATAATGAGCTCATCACACGGCTTGGTCATTGGTCTGAAGACCCCACAGCTTGACCAATCACAGGTTGATTTGATGACGCTGGCTGTGGAAGGCGGGCTCAAGACACTGGCTGATGAGCTCTGCGATTGGCTGGATCAGGTAAAGAAAGTGTAAAATGAAAACGGAAGTTGTTGTTATGTTTATATAATTTTTCAGTAGCCTATAGCTACTATATAAGATACTTTTTATGTAGTAATGCTAAAATAGCTGAAACATACTCGAACCTAGGATTTTTTTCATTTTACATAATGATGTTCCTGTTGGAAAATCCCACTTAAAAAAAAAAACCAGCTACCAGTTTAAGTGGGATTTTCCAAAGAGGATGACATTATGTAAATAAAAGCATAAATAATAGACAGGAAGCAAAACAACTCATTTTCAAGTCTTAAGTTTGTACTTTCAAAATAAATACTTAGAAGATAAAAAAAACTAAACACCTGCGCTATGCATTATGATTAATCCTCACTATATATATATATATATATATATATATATATATATATATATATATATATGTGGCCAATGAAAATGCTGAGTGGCTAGTAATTTGAAAACCAATAGCCACAGTGGCTGGTGAGCAAAAATAAATAAATAAAAATTAAAAACACTGGCAATATTGCTAGGCTAATTGTTGGTTAGATGAGAACTATACAAATAATATAATAAATAATAACAAGGATAGATAGATAGATAGATAGATAGATAGATAGATAGATAGATAGATAGATAGATAGATAGATAGATGGCAGATAGGCAGGCAGGCAGGCAGGCAGGCAGGCAGGCAGGCAGGCAGGCAGCAGGCAGGCAGGCAGGCAGGCAGGCAGGCAGGCAGGCAGGCAGGCTGCTCGGGTTGAGATGGTCAGGTCATTCCACAAGCGTCCAGGTAATGTCCACAAAGGGACTTTTTTACTTGAAATTACATTATTTATTTATTATGATTTTGCTATGATGATTTAGTCAAATTGATTATTATTTTGAAGTATTTTGAAATTGCTAATTGTTAATATTCTAGGTTCGCCCATGGATTCGCCCACCTACTACCTTCAGTTGCCCCGCCCTTTAATTCCCATTGGTTGAAACAGTTTCAGGATCGTCCAGCTGTTTCTTTGTTTTCCCATAACGCGATTGGTCCGAAACGACCTGTCGATTCAACAGGACTTTGACAGATGACTCCGCCCTTATCAAAGGCTACCCTAATACCGACAGGCTACTGTACCCTTTTGTGGACGCCGATTGGCTGATGGCGCTGGTTGTCAAGGCTTAGTGCTTCATTCACCATTTTGCGACTGTAGAGTACCCTGAAACCTCAACGGCTGGACTTTTTCTCATTTGCGGAAGAAAAACATTCTTTGCAAACCCTTCTCGGGGATTCCATGGTTTTATAGGCTTGGTTCTCGCATCGACACCATTTCGACGGCACTGTAAATATTTCACGGGTGAGTTGAAACCTTTCATCTGCAGCACTGCAGTGATCTGCCTATATATTTAATGCTGTGCCTTTACGTCGCCGATCTATCTACAATATTTCGCTGTCAGTTTATTTTTTTCTTAGTGGATTGTATAAAATGGCGGAGTAAGCATTTTAACATACACACACACACATTGAAAGGGAGGGGTGGAGGTGCACAGTCAGCCTAAAAACTTTTTCCTGAAAATATCTGGTGTGACACTACATTACAGCTTCAACAAACTGCTTTTGTCTATTCGTTTAGCTTTCAGGGACTGTCACTGCTTATCCATTGTTCTTTACACAAATATAAGGCGGTTGTTTTGTTATTTAAACTTGACTATAATACATTAACATTTTCAGTTGCATTCAGTCAATTTATTTCGATTTTTTTCATATTTATAGCCTATAGGCACACATATATGAGAAATATTGTTTCTTCTTCTCATATTTATTTTTATGGCTCCGTCGTCCTCGATTCAGGAGCCTGAGGGAGACGGGAAACTGCTCTGCGGCCTTGTGTTATGGAGAAGGCCTACACCACTCGACAGTGTCGTAGGTGGTTGTAAGCGTAGAGTAGGGCACTACAACCAATAAACGCGCTTGACACAGATACGGCGGTGTACTACTCAGCAAAACTTTCGCAAGTCGACGACAGCAGCACCACTGTTGATGGGAAACAGGGCTTTTACTTTGTTTCACGGCATTTGTGTTTACTTGGACTCATTTCTGTTGCATGGGAACATTTATTACTGTGCATTTGGCTTGTCATTATAAGATTGAGTTGTTAAAATGATTTGAAGAGGGTCAGTGAGTGCAGTGACAAAGTTTAGTGCATTGCAAATCAACTTATTTTTTTGCCAATTCTAAAAGTTATACACACGAAATATTTACTTACATATAATTGATTTTATGTATTTCAAATGTTTCTTAAAATTACCCAGGGTATACATTTGACCAGTGTAAAAAGGGATAATTCTCCTCAAATAATGAAATATTTTAATATTAACCCAACTCACCCTCAAGTTGTTCCAAACCTGTATGAATTTCTTTCTTCTGTTGAACACAAAATAAGATATGTTAAAATATGTAACCAGACAGTTCCATAGCTTTTTTTCCCTTACCATCGAAGTCAGTGGCTACCGTTATTAACGTTCTTAATATACATTATTTTGTGTTCAACAGAGGAAAGAAACTCACAACAGCTTGAGGGTGAGTTAAGGTACTATCCCTTTAAATCAAACACCATGGTGTTGCTAGTGCCATGATATAGTGTTTAATTTACAAAATCGTTAAAGTTATACATGAGATCCCCTACATGACACCGGGTCAATGATTTCCAGCCTAAAAACTCTCCAAAACCCACCCGAAACATTCCCTGCAAATGAATGTGATGCAATTCTATTGTCATCACAACTAAGGTTTATAAAAACCATTTACCTCCTAAAAAAAATAAAAATAAAATAATGATGAAAAAAATAAAATCATACAAATTAATGCATTTCCCTGCCAGGAGAACAATATAGCAGGAAAGCGGATCAATACACTGCAAATGCAGTAAAACAAATTAAGCAAATATGACAAAAATGTTAAGACTTAAACCATCGCACATCATTAAAGCTGAAAATTTGTCAATAATATTATGCTTTAACTTCAAAATGAACTACACTACATCTTTCTTGAAGTACACATTGTAGGACACAACATAGAATTTTGCACTGATTCATTGTTGATTCAAACCTCTCACAGCAGCCGTCGGGGACGAGTATACCAGAGTGCAGTCTGAACAATGTAAAAGTCACAGATGTCATAGTCAGGCCAGTGTGCACATGATGATGGACAGAGAGTAGTGCCGTATTCAATTTCAATTAAGTCATTCAACTGTGCTCTCAGAGTTACAGTTATATTTACAAAGAGCCCTTGAGTCATATACCACAAGTGTATTCCATGTTTTGAGAGTTGGGTCACTCTCCCACCCACGCATTACTGTAGCTACAACTTATATTTTTGCCACTTTGGCATAGAGGTCACTTGAAAATACACCTACAAGTTCAAAATTGGGTCCCTTATCACACTAAAACCTTGTCACTTCGAGAATCATCACGCGATTGCTCTTGATTGGCTAAAAGTGCAGGCTTGTTGGCGATGTCAACACCAACACCAGGCCGATTCTACAGTGGGCGTGTGTGTTTAGTAACGTCATGATGACTGATCACAGTGATCAGATGGAGTACAGGCACATTTGGGTTTTGTTTAACCAGTTTGTCTGTAAAATGTAAATGTTTGAAAACTTCAAAACTGACCCCAAACTAGCCCAAATTTTTTGTTTTGGCTGTTCATTTACACAAAGTCGCCATTTGGGGGCCTTAAGTCCAACCCAAGTCCAACCCAAGACCTGGGGCTAGCTGCATAAACTTAGCCACTATGTTAAGACTGTCTCTTAAGAACTAGTTTGACCAACTTGCAGTTAACCAATAAGTGATCAGTCTTACATGTTTAATTCCAAATGAGAGAATGAGTGCAGGGATTTGCTTATTAATCAGGGCTGCATGATATTAGAAAAAACTGACATTGTGATATTTAGCCTAGAATGTTTGCAATATAGGCTATATTGCAATATAAAAAACCAATTTCACCTGAATATTTAAATAGCTCTATTTTTAAGATTGAACAATTTTAGGTTGATTGGGGTGATTTTATAGGGTAGTACATCTGCGTAGAAAAATTCAAAGACAATTTGAAATAAATTTCAAAGACAGATAAATGCAAAGATACAAATAAGCAGTGCTTTGTTTTTCAGGTAGGCCTAAATCAGTATTAAGACACAGTAAATGAATAATCAAATGTAAAATAGCATAGTGCATAGTCTTCTTCACTGTATAAATTAAATATAATTATTTCGCAAATCACATGCCTTACTAACCGAGGGCAGCTTGCCCGTTCAGATCACAGATCAACTATGATCCATGTACTTCACATCGGGATCGCAAACATTTGTGATATCGATGATAAAATGATATCCTGCTGCCTAACTTTTGAATATTAACAATAATATAAACGTTCTTGTTATTTGAGGTGCAACAAAAAGCTGGTGAGCGGCTTATCTACTTGGAATTGCTTGCCCAAGCATAAAATCAATGTACTGTTGCCAGATATCGATTACAGAAAACGAAATGCAGTTGATGTCAGAACTAAGCAACTAAATCAAACTAATGAAAATTAAACCATAGTTGTATTTTGATGTTTTTCTTCAGATAAAACAATTTGTGAAAATCCACGGAAAACATATTCTCCTACATTTTGACAAATGATTGGCTACATTGTCTGGCAACATGGCTTGGGTCTAGGGTCTAAGTTTTCTTGGGTCTCTCTCAGGTCGATTTTTATTTTTTTTAAACTGAATGCTTGTTGGATTTGGACAATTCAGTCAGGTACAGATCTCAGGACCCTAGAAGACCTCTAATGAGTTAAGTAAAAATAAATACATAAGTAAATAAATAAATAAATATCAGAGTGGAGTGATGTCAGGATAAAGCCCAGTCCAGTCAGTGGATTGGACAGTCAAAAACTGAGTGCACCCTTAAATAGAATCTTTCATTATTTACACTTTGTGTTATCTTAAATGCATTGGAATAGTTTAGTGCCATAAAACCTGTACTCATATACATTCCCAGGCAATATAAGTCTTAACAGGTCTTAATAAAGTGTTTTATGATATAATTTTCTTACTGAAGGTAATATACTGCATCAGATTTGCATATTGCCTGCAAACTTGTCTTACAGTGCAAATGGCATTGTGGTTACTGTGGGTTACTGCACAAGAATGGGACAGTTTTGCACTGCGGACCTGTAATGATCTGTTACATATTTGTCAATTCGAGCATGCATTGGCTCATCAAAAGCGGTCATTCATGTCCTGACCTTTAACCATTAATATAAATTAGATACACATCCTTAATTTAATGAAAACCTGCAGTCAGTCATATTTTATAGTCATAAACCCTGTATGCAGTTTTTGAGATATTCAAAGCTTCAATTAATTCTCATTTGACTACACTGGATTATTTGTAATCTGTATTTAAACTGGGTTGTAGCTCCATCCAAGTGTCTAAATATATTTATGCAAACATTAATGGTGATAAAATATCTCAACTGGGTTTTAAACACAATGCACTCTGTAAGTTTGGATGATGAAGGAAAGGTGTTTTGGTAGGAGGAAAGAATGTGTAAGTAGTAATGTGTACGGATGGTATTGTACATTGAGATGTTGTAGTGCTGTGACAGGAAGTGAGGACTGTAGGGGTGGATTGCCTTTGTAACGAATGTAAAAAGGTCATTTGAAGAGCAGAGAGAGAGAGCCTTAGAGTCACAGAAATACCACTGAACAAGGAATTCCCCCGCCTCCTCTGATCCAGCCAAAAAACCAAAGTGTGTGTGACTTGTCTGGGCAAGCATTTTTCTTTGTATTCGTCTTTGTAAAAGTTTTTCGTATTAAGCTGTGTTATATCCACGTTGTTAGCTGTCGTATATAATATCACTCTTATGATATTAGATTAGGCACTAAACTTAAAACATTATCTCTTGCACTAACTTGTTCTTTAATTATGCTCTATTCTATACCCCCTATTCTCTATATGGGGATTGTAATTCTGAATAATAAACTGATCCATCTCATGTGCTGTGTTTTATTACAGGGTTTAATTAAAGAAGGAAAGGATATCGCAAACAGGAAGAGGCTTGTACAAGAACAGAAGAAAAAGACAGAAAAGGGGCGGGATGCAAGAAGGAAACAGAGTGGAAGATCTGGATAGGTTGGGACTTGCAGAAAATCAGGAGGATTAGAGACTCTCTCTTTGAGCAAAAAAAAATGAAGCCCATTAAAAAGCAAGAGAAGGCGGCTCGCCCTCCAGCTCGTGCCAAGGGAGTTAAAGGATGACGGTGGATAGTAGCCCACAGGAAGAAAAGAGAGAAACTGAGGGAAATACCCCAAATTTCAACTACCTCTCCCAAGAGACATATCTCCTCAAATTCTGACTCATCACAGGAGGGGCCTCTGAGAAGAAGTGGGTCTCCAGAAAAGGAGGGGATGCACAGTGATGGGGTCCTCAATATAGCAATGGATTTCGGGAAGACGGATGAAGCCCCCGGGAACTCCAAGTCTGGTGGAACACAGAGTGACAGCAACAGTAGCACGACCAGTGCCAGCAATAGCCCCAACCCTTCCTCTAATCGCAAGACGGCCACTTTTAAGGCCCGCGTGCCCAAGAAGAAGTACACTTCGGAGCACTGTGCCGGACACCATGGCAATGCCAACACTCCCAGCACACCCCCACAGAGCAGCAGCAGCTCTCACAATAGTTCTGGTGCTAACCAGGTCCCAGCTGCCTCTGCTGCACACACAGACCCACACAGTCAAAGCCAGCAGGCTGTGGACAGCATCACTGAGTATGGACACAACAACATAAAGGGGCCCACAGGAAGAACTTCAGATGAGTGTGGAGAGAAGGATGGAACGAGCTTATCCAGCCCACAGCGTTGCTCTTCAACCGATACAGCCAGTGAACACTCGGCCGAACTAGAAGTAACAGCTTCAGGATGTGATTCTCACTCCAACTCTCAAAAGACACAAGCACATAGCACAACACCATTACAGGAGAGCCTGTCATCTGGGTTAGCCGGAGTCCTCGCTAAAGGTCTTAAGAATCAGAGAGATTCTGGCCCGAACAGGGTCCCAGATTAGGAGAAGGCTGGCCTCAGCGATCGGGGGTCGGGGTATGTCAGGAGTGTTTCGCACTGGTGTCGGTACGGAGAGTTAGTGAGGCGCACGGGAGTGTGGAGGTGCAGCTAAATGGAGAAAAGACCATATGCAAGTACCCTTTTCGAGTGGCTACTGATTCTGTTGATCTCATTCTAGACGCGCCACCTCCTGGTGTTGCCCCGGTGGCTATAGGCACACAAGTTTGCGTCCCCTTTAAAGGTGATGATGAGGGCAGCGAGGGAGCCCAACAGTGGTACCGAGAAGGTATAATCACTCAAGTAGATCAACATCCAGCTGTTTCTTTCCCATACCGTGTCCAGCTACGGGAGGAACTATCTGATGAGAGAAAGGAGAGGAGAGCTGAAGAGGATGATGGAAGGGCCATCAGTGCTCAGGCCGTTTGGGTGTCACGACAAAATCTTCGCCTCTTGGTTCCTCCTTGGGACCTAGAGCCACCCCAGCCCGCAGAGCCAGGGATTGATGGGAGGATGGTAAGAGAACGAGAATGGGAGGAAAGAGAGGACATGGAGGTGTTTCGACTGACGGCGCTTAAAGTTCAGAGTTTGCACCCTGTACCTTTCACCTCATCCCATTCTTCGTCTTCTGCCATTAACACTGCCATCACGTCTGTATTCCAGTGTAGCCCCAAACAGAGACTATGATCATCACAAGAGAAAAGGATCAGGAGAGAGACCTGCATATGCACTTAGAGAGAGAAAGGGAACAAGATCGAGAAAAGGGAGAGGCAAAAGCATCATCCTCTTCATCCATCCACCCCAGAGGAGGACATGGAGGTCTGCCGTATCAGCAAAGCTCTCGGTGTTTCTTCTCAGCATCGGCACATTCTTTCTAAACCAAACTACCTCAGCCCCGGGAGAGGGCTTAGCACCCCAATTGCACCCCATCTGCCCCTTGCTCCTCACCCAAATCACCACGCCATGCTCCTGGGCCTAGATTCAGCACCAGGTGCTGCAGTCATCTCCTCCACACCCCAGCTGCCTCCGTTGCCTCCAAGCTCTTCTCGAGGCTCTCTGAACAAGACCCCAAGCTCCAGACTCACATGGTGCATCAGGAGGAGGCTCTCGGATCCTCGTGTCTCCTCGACACGTTCCCGCACACCCCTCACCGCCGCTCAACAGAAGTACAAGAAGGGCGATGTGGTATGCACCCTACTGGCATCCGCAAGAAGTTCAACGGCAAGCAGTGGCGCAGACTGTGTTCACGTGAAGGCTGCTCAAAGGAGCTCACAACGCCGCGGCTACTGCTCACGGCATCTCTCCATGCGGCACCAAGGAGATGGAAGCCGGAGGCGGGTGGGCCGAGAAGAAGTGGCGCCAGTAGTACGGGCACTCTCACACCTGACCTTCGATTAGGTGGCACGCACCAGCAGCGAGTATGACTGGGACGACAACTCACGAGACAGCAGTGAAGCAAGCAGTCGTGGCGGGGACTCTCGACCACGTCTGGTGATGACTTCTCTCATACCACAAGAACTGCCACGTGAACTATTCCGCTTTGACTTTGATGAGTGCGAGGCTCGCAAATATGCTGGTTTCACTTGGTAGCTCTCGCTCATGCACGCCCTCATTCTCACCTGTATCCAATCAGTCACCATTCTCCCCTGCACCTTCCCCCTCACCCACACTATTTGGCTTCCGCCCAGCTAATTTTAGCCCCATCACAGCACCTTCAACTCTGACCCCTCGCCGCCATTCGTCACCTCAGTGGCACAAAGTTGCCCGTGCACCCCTGGCACAGAACGTGAGCGCCACACCTCTGGGATTGTGCCCACTTTTCAGACCAACCTCACGTTTACTGTGCCTATGAGCCCTAGTAAACGCAAGTTGGATGCCCCACACCCCCCCCTGCCCAGTGCATCAGACTATGCTGAAATCGATCCCCAACACAATGACCCCAGCATCAGCCTCCATGCAGCATTCAGGGTTCTTTCCCCCCAAAGCCAGCCTACCACCTCGTTCCCTCGACAGAGGAACATCACAAGTCGACCATCGTCATCTGCTGCCTCCACTCCACCCCAATGCTGGTTTCTCCCACACCACCCTCTCCCCTGCCCCAAGATCCACGTCGTATCGTTCCCCTCACGATTCTCCTGTCATTGTTCGCAACCCAGATGTGCCGTTGGCAAAATTCAGTGATAGTCCCCTGAGCCGTAGAGGAAGCTCACGCTCTCAGGGAGCACAGCCAGCCTCCTCACCATGCTGTGGGTCTCCAGGCCCCCGTTCCCATTCACGGCGCTGCCACCAACGGAGCCGTTCTCCTCCGCAATCCTGCTCCCACCTTCAGTCCTGGTGACCTCCTCTCAGTCGTTGACACCTCTGGCTCCTGGACATCCCACACATTCAAACTCCTCCACTTTAAATGTGTCCACCTCTAATGCAAACACTGGACCTGCCCTGGCAATATCTGGCTCAGGAAGTAAAGAGCAAGAGAGGAAATCAGGTGGCCATGCAGATGCAGGTGGTGCTCTTCCACAGCCTGTGGCTTGTCATCCTTCACCCACAGCCCTGTTGCCCCTCATCTTGCCAGCCAAGTCCCCTCACCCTGCTCCCCGCAGAGACATCATCATGGGACGACCTGGCACTGGTAAGTGTCATGAAAGATAAATTAAAAACAACTAGAACACCAATTATTATTGACAATTACTACTTATTATTGATCACCATAGTCATCCACTGAGTTTTGGTTAAACAGGAATGTTCAATGGTTTAGGGTAAAATAAGGTGTTATATATATATATATATATATATATATATAGGTTGATAAATTCAAGGGGTCATGAACTGCATTTTTTCATCTTATAATGTTCTCTGAGGTTCATTTATAATGTTATCAAGATTTTTACATCAAAAATAATAATAATTTAGAAGTAATAAGCTATTTTCTATCCTGTTTTTGACCCTCTCTTTCGATCACTCCATTTTGATGGGTGTGCCACACTCAAGACTCGGAAGTAAACGCCCACTGCTATGATTGGGCAACAGTTTTGCATTTTAAAATAAGTAAGTACTTGGAGTTACACCGTATAACTGACAAAGGATGACTTTGTTTCGTGCAAACGGAATTATGAATGAATGTACCATCTTTTATCGCACTGTCGTTCCTATAGGCTATTCATAGTTCATCCTGAAAGTGAAAAGCGCACACATTGTCATTTGCAGTGTTGTGTTCTAAATGATGCGTGTTGTTATGTCTAACTGATGGCATGTAAACACCTTACAACTCTGACCAAAGAGCGCATGTGCTTGAACGTACACGGATGCAGTGTGTTGTTCACAGAACTTCATGAATGAACTCTGTGACATTATTCTAAAGTTTTCTCTTCCAAATCACTAAATTCTTCTCAACACAACTCGTTCTAGACGTGAACAAATGAACAGTGTCTTACTGATGCGATCTGACTGGAACTTCGCTAAAAAGTTCACCCACGCTTTCTTAATGTCAGGGCCACAAGGAAGGCAATGCAAAGACTGTGTTTTTCCACAACTTGGCACTGCAAAGCTTCTTGTAATTTTATTGCTGGAGTAATCCCGTTTGCATCTCTCTCGTATTTACGACTACATGACAGTGCTAATCACTCAGTGGGCGTGGCTAAAGAAGCAGTGATATAAAAGTAGGTATTCATCTTCTGCAGAGTCATTTATTCTCGCATTATGATGTAATAATGTGGCAATCCAAAACGAGTCATTTTTTTTACCTTGGTTTCAATAAAAGCTGTTTTTGGACTAATGAGGAAGTTTTGAGTTTTGAAACTTACAGGAGACTTTTATTGCACAATGGCTTCTTATATGTTAAAAGATCAAGGACATTTTTATTTTCTCAATTCATGACCCTTTAAAACTTTTATTCAGCAATGCATTAAATTGATCAAAAATATGATTTTCTTTTTCTTTTCAAATAAATGCTGTTCTTTTGAAATTTCTAAATCCTGAAAACAAATATCACGGTCAAAGTTTTTCTCTGCCTAATTGTTTTCTCCTGAAAAGATTCTTATGCATGTCTCTAGTTTTTCAGAGAAGATCTTAAAATGTCACATACTTTGCTCAGATCTCCCAAGATAACAAAGTCAGTTTCAATGTTCTTTCTGCATTGATCTTATCTATATTAATTTTCTGCTTAATTTGTTTCTATTTTATTAGTATGAAAGAGAAAATAAATAAATAAATAAATAAAGGTTGGATTAATTTGTGCAGGCTAGAATATGTTGTTTAGTAAGATGGATGAAACCAACAAACTCTTTCTATTTCCAATTAGACTGGCAAACTGTAAAAATAAGGGGTGCTCAGATCAACTTTGGTATGCTGGTCAGCAGCAGGTGTGTTTGGGTGTGTGTAGTGAAGAATGGTCTGTACTTTCAGGGTCAGTGTTTCTTTAGACAGTTGCAGCATGTCTGAAATGCTGCACAGGAACTTGCCCAGACATGCACGGCTAAAGGGTGATTGGACCTCCCTGATACTCACGAGTACTTAATTTGAGATATAAATTTCACTGAATGACAGATGCCTAGAATGACAGATGACATATTACACACATTCTTAGTGTCACCATTCATTGACACACACGCATATGTATATGAATGGCTTTCATTCAAGTTCAATCTGACATAGAGAGGTGTTGTTTCAACAGTTCCCTCTTATGAGAACAGAAATGTAGGTTTTCCACAACAATCATGTGTGTGTGTGTATATATATATATATATATATATATATATATATATATATATATATAAAGGTTTCTCTGTTTCTGCATTTAGTTTGGACCAACGTGGAGCCCCGCTCTGTTCCAGTGTTTGCGTGGCATTCATTGGTTCCTTTTCTGGAGACCAGCCAAACAAAAATGTCCATGCAGCCTGCAGATGGCCAAACACTTGTAAATCAGAGCAAAGGTATCATTTGATATAATTTGACATTGCAACATGTTCTTGTATGACTGCATAGAATCTTCACAAAATTGCATTCAGAATATACATTGTTTTTAGTTTGAAACTGAATAAACTTGCAGAGCCTCGTTGTGGAGTTGCCCTTGTTACTGAAGGACTTGTTGACCATCCAGCCGCACCAGAGAGAGGTTCCCCATCTTGCCCCCTCCGTCTGCTGAAGACCCACCCGTGGAGAGAGGAGGCGACAGTGAGACCGAGAGTGATGCTGACGACCTGTAAGTATCCGTTTGCATCTCGTCTCTAGAGCAATGTATTAATAGTCGTGGCGAAACAAATTTTTTTTTTTCAAATAAAGTCTTTCCACCATAAAGTATGTATGTTATGATATAATAATTATGAACCAATTATTATTATTATTATTTTTAAATGTAATCTGCCTGTATCGCCCACACCTATCAGCCGCAGCCAAAAGTACTGGCAGTGATATACATTTTGTGTTCAGTATTTGTAGATAATTTTTTCACGTTTCTATGGGCTACTGGGAAATGATTATAAGCACTTCATTAGTATTAAAGGAGTAGTTCACTTTTAAAAAAACTTTTGCTTATAATATACTCACCCCATGTCATCCATGTCATTCTTCTTTCTAGTCGAAAAGAAATTAAGGTTTTTGATGAAAACATTCCAGGATTTTTCTCCATATAATGGACTTCAATGGGAACCAAATGGTTCAAGGTCTAAAAGACAGTTTCAGTGCAAACAAACTCGTTTATCAAAATGAATGAATCTTTTTTCATGTCATTTGGTTCATTTAATGAACGAAATTAACGAGTCTGACTCTGGAAAAGATTCATTCATTTTGATGAACGATTTCGAACAGGAGTCACGAACGCGCATCACAGAACAGAGCAAGACCATTTGAGCTTATAAAACTTAAACTTTGTTTGTTTTTTAAAATGAATGATCGTTTCGCTTGATAAGACCCTTATTCATCGTCTGGAATCGTTTAAAGCCCTTTGAACAGTTTGCAGTTTGCACTGAAAGTGTCTTTTGGACCTTGAACCATTTGGTTCCCATTGAAGTCCATTATATGGAGAAAAATCCTGGAATGTTTTCATCAAAAACCGACTGAAGAAAGAATGACATGGATATCTTGGATGACATGGGGTGAGTAAATTATCAGCAAAAGTTTTTTTACTGATAAAACAAAACAAAACTTTCAATATATGCAAAGAATCAGTATTTACATTGTTGTCCCTTCTTCATAACCTATGCAATTCTCTCTGGCATGCTGGATATCAGCTTCTGGCCCAAATCCTGACTGATGGCGTTACAAAATTTCAATGTAACGATCTCTTGTGACGTGGTGCTCCATCATGTTGGAAAATGCACCGATTATCACCAAATTGGGAGAAGTTCCTCTTTCAGGGTGTTTTGATACCATTCTTTATTCATGGCAGTGTTTTGAGCAGAATTGTAAGAGAGTTTACTCCTTTAGATGAAAAGCAACCCACAAATGAATGTCTCAAGGACTCATGTTAGCGTTCACCTTTCTTCCCCAAACAATTGATTTTTCCAGATTTCCCAAACAGTCATAAGCAAGCTTTATCAGAGAAAACACCTTTGCACCAGTCTTCAGCTGTTCTATCCTTGTACTTGCTGCTTTTCCTTTTCTTCACACCCACCTGCTGCCAATATTGAGTAAGCTCTGCACTGGTAGTGACATGATTCCGTAGATGAATCATCAGGAGGAGACGGTCCTGACACTCTGGGATGTCCTGAAGTCTTCTGTGGTTCTCAGTCTGCTCTTATAATCCAATCAGTATGACTAGTACTTGATCACACTTCCCATGTGCTGATGATGTGATCAGTGTTTCACTGAAAACGGTCATATTTGCGTTTTTGTAACTTATTTTGCTTGGCCAATAAAGCTTTTGGCAATGATTTAAAATGTATTTGCTCACTCTGCACAGCTATCTAGAAACAATGTGAATCAACACCACAACAACAAAGCACAAAATGTATGTCACTGCCAACACTTTTGGCCACGGCCATATATACTGTATATATACAATGTACATTCGTTAGAAAGGCCACCCCTAAAACAAAGATGATATCCACTTCTGTAAGGCATTTTGAGACAAAATTACATCTGATTCTTTTTTGCACACCTAATTCTCACTTTTAAAAATCTTATTCAGGTTTTTTCCAGTAGCTCAAGACACTGCTCCATCCATCAGCCCAGTGAAAAGGCGTACACAGTCTCTCAGTGCACTCCCAAAAGATGTTGACAAGAAGGTAAGTTTCAGTCTCCTATTCCTGTTGGTGTCTTCATTCTGAGGTTTTGTCCTAGTTGGCAACAATTTTGTACGTTTCTTTTAGTGAGGACAGAAAAATAACCCCAGACACTTGTCAAGGGGTTTAGGATACAATTGTTAAGCATTGTACTTCTAACCATTAATTTCCCTTATCATCTTCTGTGCTTCTAATTTCTCCTCTCTTTCTGTCAAACCTACACAAAGAGGGAAAAGGGCCATGTCAGACGGCCAATGAACGCTTTTATGATCTTCAGTAAGAGGCACCGTGCACTAGTTCATCAGCGGCACCCAAACCAGGACAACCGCACTGTCAGTAAAATACTGGGCGAGTGGTGGTATGCGTTGGGACCCAAAGAGAAGCAGAAGTATCATGATCTTGCCTTCCAGGTACAGTCAGAACTCAATGAAATATTGTACAAGTGGAAAATGTAATGCCAATTTTTACAAATTGATAACATGGAGATGAAAGATGTTTTTGCATTTGAACTAGTGGTAGACCGATAGGAGTTTTACTGCAGTCAATATACATTACGTACTGTAGATGCAAATATTTGGAAGGGACTATGGCTGATGACCGGTTTGATGCCAATGTGGACTACCGTTCGAAAAGTTTGTCTTTAAATCTTTTAAAGTCCCTGTAAAGGCAATTCTACAAAACAATTCTAAACACATTATAAATGTTTTCAAATGTATTGCTACAACATATTACAAATACTGTGAACTGTGAAGTACTGAATTGTGAGAGTTAGACTGTTAAAGGGGTCATGAACTGGCTTTTTAAATTTTATTATATTGTTTTCTGAGTTCAACTTATGACGTTCGCTTGGTTTATGCATTCAAAAACATCAAAATGAATAAGTAATAGGCTATTTTGTACCCTAGTTTTGAGCCTAGCTGAAAAACGCTCTGTTTTATGGGCGTATCGCATTGAAGACTTGGAAGTAAACGCCCACTAGCTGTGAGTGGATAACAGTTTTGCATATTATAATGAGTTTCGACTCACTTGTGTCGATGCACTTGAGGAAAATTGTTTTGAAAATGTCCAATGTTGTAAAATGGCAACCGGAATAGATTCTCCCATACATGTTCGACCAAGAGTCCGTGTGTTGTACAATTCCTGTCAGATCCAGATGGCACAGCACCGTTCTTTACATCGGTCTGCAAACCCAGTCTTGTTTACAAACAATCCTCAGTGAAATGAAGCGAACACACACGAATAATTTTACCCTCATTAGCTGGAACGTATTAAAATAAAGTTTATCAATGCAGTCCTGCTGAAATCCAGAGAAACAATGCAGCCACTGTCTTCTTCCACAACCAGGCCCTACACAACATTCTGTGCTAGTTGCTCGGAGTTCATCATTTTGTCATCATTAGGTAGCCTATGGCTATCTTATGCCGTGCTGTATAATGTGCGAATGATGGGCGGCTAACACGGCAGTGTTGCGAAGTAGGGTGTTGGTCTTCTTCTGAAAGAGTGTTTATCCTCTTTGACGTCATAGTCCCACTTTGAAGAAGAGTCTGTTGCTGAGTCTGGTGTGAATAAAAGCTTTTATTGGACTAACAACCAACTGTTTTCAGTTCTGAACTTACAGGATATTTCTTATAATATGATGACCTCTTAGATGTCAGAAGCTCAAGGAAAATGTTATTTCTTAGTTCATCACCCTTTATATAAAAAAGTAAAACAGTAATGTGTATATACAGCATGATCATTTATAATTTAATAATACTATTTAGGGAATAATACATTACTCATTAATCAATTAAAAAAATTGTGCACATTTTATGTAAAAATATTCGAAATTAGATGTATGATCTTTATTTAGTCAGCCTGTTACTGTATTTCTCTTGTTCTCCTTTAGGTGAAGGAGGCTCATTTCCGTGCTCACCCTGATTGGAAATGGTGTAACAAGGACAGGAGGAAGTCCCTGTCTGAGGGCCGGGGAACTCCTGGGGCCAAAGAACTCGCGAGGCGCAGCGTGTCTGAAAGCACAGGTCCGTGTGGGTGTTTGTTTATATGCGTGGGCGTTTGTTGGTCTTGTGAAACTATGAGTGCACAGTAGTGTGAAACAGAACTGATGTAGAGTTAACCTTCTTTGTCTCTCCAGAGGCCCATTCCACATCTCAAGGGACAGACCACAAAGGAGCAGGGCCTAGTTGGACTTCCCTCGATCTGACGGTCACAGGAGGATCAATGGGCGGGCAGCTTCATCGGCCCCGCGCCTTTGCAGAGCGCTGTGCACACTCTGGAGAGGAGGAGGAGGAGACAGATCTGGAAAGTGAGGGTTTGTTTCAGCCCCACACCCTGCTCACCCTCAACAGCCGAGTGAGGATGTGACCAGTGATGAAGAGCATATGGTGATCTGTGAAGAGGGGGATGATGATGTCATAGGTAAAGTACCTGCATTATATGCATCTTTGTTAAAGGAGTTGTTTTGCCAATAATTTACTCACCCCCATGTCATCCAAGATGTCCACGTCTTTCTTCTTCGGTTGAAAAGAAATTAAGATTTTTGATGAAAACATTCCAGGATTTTCTCCATATAATGGATTTCAATGGGTTCCAAACGGTTCAGGTCCAAATGACAGTTTCATTGCAGCTTCAAAAAGCTTTAAACGACACCAGAGGATGAATAAGGGTCTTATCTAGTGAAACGATTGGTCATTTCAAAAATAAATTAAAACGTTTAAGTTTTATTAGCACAAATGCTCGCATTGCCCTTATCTGTGATGAGCGTTCGTGACTCTCCTGTTCAAACTCGTTCACCAAAATGAACAAATCTTTTTTCGAGTCATGACTCCGAAGGGTCCTGGGATAAGACCCTTTTTCATTTGGTGTCGTTTAAAGCCCTTTGAAGCTGCACTGAAACTCTCATTTGGACCTAGAACCGTTTGGTTCCCAATGAAGTCCATTATATGGAGAAAATCCTGGAATGTTTTCATCAAAAACCTTCATTTCTTTTCGACTGAAGAAAGAAAGACGTGGACATCTTGGATGACATGACAGTGAGTAAATTATCAGCAAAAGTTTTTTAAAAGTGAACTACTCCTTTAATAATATAGCTAGCAACAACCCAGAACAGCATGCAATGCCCTAGCAGAACTCTATAGCATCTTTATGGCATGTTTTGCATATGCAAGCACCACTAATAGTTTATTCAGAAAAGGAAAAAACAATCTGTCTGGCGTTTTAACGTCAAATATTAATTTTATAAACCAATTTTTTGGGGATCTGTTGAAAACCTCCTGATGTATAGATAATGCTGTTACATGTGGAATGTACCCACCATCAGAAAATGATCCTTTAAGCCTATTTTGTTTTGATTTTACAAGCGTTTTGCGTTCCATTCTCATTGTCTCATTATTAGTCAGTCCTGACTGTGTCTCCCACGAGCTCTGTGCTCTCTGATGCACCACCACCATCAGAACATCATGCATTGAATTTGGAAAGGCAAAATCCCCTCACTGCTCAGCTCTCTCAGTCTCTGAGTGTGAGATATGCCAGCCCCGGTCTCACAGCTAACGTGTGATTCCCTTCACAGAAGACTCGTTTGCAGACGGCTCCATTGACCTGAAGTGTAAAGAGAGAGTGACAGACAGCGATGAGGAAAACGACCATGCAGATGAGGCTGACTGCAAGGTAACACTAAAGACATCACATGGGTAGCTGGCATGACAGCCCCACAGTGTTTCATTTATAGTTCAACTAAAACTATTTTAAAAAATTTTTCTGTTTAATTAATACACATGCAGTTTTTTTGGGGATTTTTTTTTATTAATAAACATTCTGTACTGAATGCAATTTATAGTCTTTAAAAATTACTGACACTTTCCCATTATACATTTGTGCAATTTATAAGATAAAATCTTGATGTTTGAGAAAATGTCACTGCTATTTGCCTACTAACCTCATCAGAGCTGTCTCTAGAGAACAAAGTTAATGTTTATATTTCATTGGTGAAAGGACTATGGAACGCTTGTTAAGGAATATGCTTTAAATTAGATAAGCCTTATTACCATAGCAACAGAAATGATACTTGCTCTCATCTAATTATTATTATTTATAAAAGCAGATTATTTCAGCATCTTTGTTTGTCTGGCAAGTAAGTACTATTTCTTCAGGGTTTACTCTTGAGGTTTTTCATGCCAGTGGATATATCCACAAGGCAGCAGATGTCTATCCTTCTCTTAGATGGTTCACTGACCAAATTTTTGCCTTAAAGGGATACTGCACTTTTTTGGAAATAGGCTCATTTTACAACTCCCCAAGTTAAACGATGAATTTACCGTTTTCAAATCCATTCAGCTGATTTTCTGATATTTAGAAGAAATATCAGTAACCAGACCGTTTTTGGTCTTATTGACTTCCATAGTAGGAAAAAATATATATACTATGGTAGTCAATGAGACCAGAAACTGTCTGAATGCAGATATTCTTCTAAAACATCAGAAAATCGGCTGAATGGATTCGAAAAACGGTAAAACTCAACTGTTTAACTATGGATGAAGTTGTAAAATGAGCCTATTTCCATTTTTCCAATAACTTTTTTTGGAAATAGGCTCATTTTACCACTCCCCAGAGTTAAACAGTTGAGTTTTACCCATAGACTGTAAAAAATATGGACAAAGCGTCTTGTGACGTCACCCATAGACTCTTTGAAGAATGGGTTTGAGGCTGTTTATGGGGGTATGGGCAGCGCCATACTGGAAAATCTTGGGAAATACAAATGTTCAGAAAGGATACAGAGGTGGTATGATGTGTTGTGTCAGATCACGAACGAGACGTCAAATTCACTCGGCCCGTTATCAGCTGTCAATCAAAGTTAGGGAGCAGCGGGGCACAACATAATGCGGGGCTAGTTGTAACACACTTGTTTTAAATACTTCCACACATGCTGGCATGACGAAACTTGGTATATTTACTAGTTGCCATTTCAACACTTTATAGAGAAAAAAATTGCGCCAACATTTTTTCATCTCTATTTTTTCATTTTTCATCTCTGTTTTTTGTGTTTATTAAAAATTAGACAAATCTGATATTATTTTAATCTCCAATCTGTTGTTAAACAGTTGATATAGTTCTTTAATGCTTTGCTAACTAGCAGAAGACACTAGCAGGGTTTAAACCCCAGTTGTGCAGTTGGGGCATGTTGTAACACTGTTACAATGTGCCCCTATTAGAAATATGCTATTATATTCTATACTTTATGAATTCTATTGGGAAAACATGAGAAACATGTAAATAAAGACTGAGAGTCAATGTTCAGAAATTATTAAGTATTATTGTGTTTTGAACTATGCTGTATAGCTTTGTTTTCTGATGTGTTTTTTGTCAAATTAAAAAAATTGTTTATTTTTAATTATTAAAAAATGCCATTATTTTATATGAAAAAGTTAATAATTGTATTTTAATAAGAAAATATTTTGGTTTGACTTGTATATTTTTTATTAGATCAGATAGCATTTTAAGCTGTTATATTGTGATGTTACAATGTGCCCCTCACATGTTACAATGTACCCCACCTATGGGGCATGTTGTCACATTTCACTTCCATTCTTTCAGGGTAAATCAAGAAAAAAGTATGCACTGTATCAATAAAACAAAACCACATAATTGTACTTGACATGTGGGGAAAAGAAAAAACTCTAAACCCTAAGTAGATTTACACAAATTGACAAAGTCAAAAAGTGTTACTTTGTGCCCGCTTCTCTCGAACTGCCCAAATTTGTCATACATTTTATAGCCAAATACAATCTAAACTGAACGAGTTAGAAAAAAATTCACCCCCTCACAGTTGTCAGGCACTCGGAACCTATGGAAAAATACAATGAAAGTCCATTGGACCAAACTGTAAACATATGAATTTATGCTGTGAAAACGGACATTTTAACATGAGGTCTATGGATATTTGCTCCCTTTTTGGGTCTGGCCTCTAGCGGATTTGAGATGTATTGCAGTTTTTCGCACTTTTCAAATTAGAATGTTGCCGCTTGGTTTTACCGTTTTATAACGTATTCAGACGATTTTTTGATATTTTGAAGAATATCAGTAACCAGACAGTTTCTGGTCTAATTGACTTCCATAGTATATTTTTTCCTACTATGGAAGTCAATGAGACCAAATACTGTCTGGTTACTGATATTCTTCTAAATATCAGAAAATCGGCTGAATGGCTTTGAAAACGTTAAAACTCTGGGGAGTCGTAAAATGAGCCTATTTCCAAAAAAAAGTGGAGTATCCCTTTAAAGGGATAATTGAAATGAATGAAAATGTGGTCATTGGTTTGGAATAGCAACAGGATTGAGAAAATAGTGTTATTTTATTATCTATATTAGTTTTAGTTATTTTAGTAAATCAAATTAACCTAAAGGAAAATGAGATATGTCGCCTTCATTACATTTTCATGCAGCTTATCCATACATATATAATCTGTAGTGATCACATTTTATCCAAAAAGCACATTAAAAGTAGTCCATATAACTCTTGCACAACATTCCACTTTGAGCCTTCCTAGAGATAAAACAGTAAAGCATGAACCCTCAAAGATGATACAGTCATGGGTTCAACTCCCAGGGAACTCACAAACTGATAAAATTATTATTGATCAGAATGCAAGTCTACCAAATACATAAATGTAATGTCAATGTCAATTCCAAGTCCTCTGAAGTCATACATTAGCTTTGTGAAGGAAGTGGTTTTTCACTTAAATCCTCATATTCTCTATTCCCCACATTTGAATTGTCACATCTCGTAAAGTTCAATCAATATCAAAAATCAAAAAGGTAAAGTTAAAACACAGTGTCATCAACGTCAAATCCAATCAGGAACGTGAATGAAATGATCAGTGTAGTCTGATGTAGCAGATTCGACCTTTCCTTCACCTCTTTGCAACCATAGTGGGCTCCTCTGGCTGACCACAACTGGCAACAAAGATGAAGAAGGACGTGAAGAACCTGGAGAAGAAGAAAGAGAGGATGGGTGGTGCAGAGCTAAATAATGGGGGGCCCAAAGAAGGGAAAGGTGGGGGCAGGAGGGCATGTTCCATTCCATATTAATTAGCCTCCGTAGTAGTGTAAATACCACTTTGCTGCATGATGCGGACAGTGACTATTCACACGGCACTACAAGGATGGCCACCACTAGTGACCAATGTTGTCCGACCCATCACTAGCACCCCCTATCCCCATCGCCAGCAAGCCAGTTGAGTGGGACCCTACCTCCAGACGGGAAACCCAAGTTACTGATACGTGCCGGGTGGAGCAGGAGGAGGTGGGTGCTCTTCCTCCTCTTCTCCCAAACCTAATGGGCAAGGAGGCTTAGTTGCTGGCCTAGTCTTGGGAGGAGCCTTTCCCAAACCAACCCACTGTTCAGCTCATCACCCCACCTCATCCTACTCCATGCAACGGAGCCCCTAGTAACAGTGCCGTACCACTCCCCTACTCATCACCAGTTCCTCCCCACTGCCTCTATTACGCCCTCTAGTGGCGGGAAACCTGTAGCACAGGTGCAGTACATCCTTCAACTCTGCCTGCAACTGCCAATCCCAACAGTCCCTCCTCTCCCAGCAGACCTCCAGCATCGCTTGCCCTGCCTAGTGCCACACCCACCCATGTGACCCTGGCCAATGGTGTAGCATTGGGGGCGGACAGAGGGATCAGATATGCTTCAGTCCCAGCAGTGGGAGGAGTCAGCCCAGGAGGTGGAGAGTTGCGGGTTGAGATATCTTGAGTTGTCTCATGATTTAACTTAAATTCAGGGTCCCCACAGTTTTGGAGTTTTTGAGTAAAATGAATAAAATCTTAAAATGTACAATTATTCACTTTTGCTTTGTTAAAAAATATATGTTCGTTTGATAAGAGTTACAATGACCAATTGTTAAATGTTTAGGGTCGGAGTGTTTTTGATAGAAGCCTTTTACGTGCTCACACAATTCATTGATCAGAAAATAATGTTCTGAAATAAAATATTATTATCAATTATAAATAGTTTCTCTATTTGAATATCTTTTGAAATGCGGAACTGAATTTTCCGCATAATATCCTCATAATATGCTTATTTGAGAAACATTTCTTATTGTTATCAATGTTCTGAAAACTGTTGTGCTGCTGCTTTTTTTGTGTAAATGGAATAAGTTGCTTCTGTAGAAATTTAGAAATTTCTGATAACGTTGCCAAAATATCTTTTACATTCACCTTTGATCAATTTAACAGTATCTTTGCTCAATAAAAGCATTAGTTTAAATTAAAAAAAAAAAAAAAAATATATATATATATATATAGTAGGGCTCGGCAACGATTAAATCGCATCGCAAATAAAAAGTTTGTGCTCTACATGATATATGTGTGCGCGCTGTGTATAATTATTTTGTATATATAAATACACACACATGCGTGTACATCTTTAAGAAATATTTGCATGCAGATACTTTATATATATATTTAGACATAATTAAGATTATATAGAAATATTTGATATACTAATAAAACATTTTTCTTAAAATATATACAAGCATGTGTGTGTATTTATATATACAAATTAGGTATACACACTACACACATTATATTTATGTAAACACAAACTTTTTTATTTCGGATGCCATGAATTGGTGCCCGGCCCTAATATATATATATATATATATATATATATATATATATATATATATATATATATATATATATATATATATATATTTATATTTATATATATATTTTCTGATAACGATGATGAAAAATAATTAGCTTAATTAATAAAAAAAGACCCTACCCTAAAACAACCCTAGTATCTGCATGTGTCTGCTCTAAAAAGGAGAAACCTCTCAAAAAACTAAAACCTCTGGTCTGAACGTGTAAACCAAGCCCAATATTCGATGATGTGAGTGAAATTGGTTCTTTTCAATAACTCAGTTTACAAATGACTCATTCATGAACAAGTCAATGAAATTCATTTCAAAACATGTGGGAACCCCTGTTAATCATGTGATGTGTCCAAATCCAAGTCAGAGTGAAGCTTTAGCATGTCGTCATTCATGATTTTGAGAGACATAATGAGGTTTCTCAAGCTTAGAGGGATCAGGATTACGCACACAGCGTTCTAGGGAAATCACGCACTTCATCAAATCTATTCTCGGTCTCTACCACATCAGTCCTTTTCAGTCTCTATTTTTTGCACAAGTTCAAGCGCAGTCCCCAGTCTTCCAGAGCAAGCACGCTCTGTTGCCCCATGGCAACCTGTCTCAAAACAGGATCCTACACCTCTAGCAGCCAATTTCCCTGGTGCGGCCCCACCCTCCCTGTTCAGAATTGGGGCTCAGCCAGGAAGTAAGGTAGATTGACTGAAGTTACTCCCTTCTACATGAACAAGAAGTATTTAACGTACTAACAATGATGGAGCGTGAGTTTATACGCTTCTTTGCTTTTCAGATCATTCAAATTGCACCAATGCCTGCGGTCCAAACAAATGCTGCATCCTGGTGGATCAGTGCATACCGGCAGCTCACTTCCTGTCTCCATGCCAACCGGGACTGTCATGGCCCCAGGGCCCACCCCATCTCAGATCGGTGCTCTTGACGCCGCCACCATGCACAGGTACTCTACCGCCCACTGTCTCT
Organism: Hybognathus amarus; assembly: GCA_030378365.1. Lineage (NCBI taxonomy): Eukaryota > Metazoa > Chordata > Actinopteri > Cypriniformes > Leuciscidae > Hybognathus > Hybognathus amarus. The sequence continues at coordinate 108,112 of JAQIUQ010003687.1, read as the reverse complement.
TTTAAACCTGCTGCCAGACAGTCATGAGTACTGAAACATAACATAGCCTAAGCCTTCTGGTGACTGTGCCAAGTAGGACGTTGTTCCTAGGACCAACAACCATGTTGGTCCTAGGACAACATGTCCTACTTGGCACAGTCACCAGAAGGCTTAGGTTATGTTATGTTTCAGTACTCAGATGTCTGGCAGCAGTTTTAAAAGAGACAGTGGGCGGTAGAGTACCTTGTAGGTGGTGGCGTCGAGAGCACCGTCTGAGATGGGGTGGGCCCTGGGGCCATGACAGTCCCGGTTGGCATAGAGACAGGAAATGAGCTGCCGGTATGCACTGATCCACCAGGATGCACATTTGTTTGGACCACAGGCATTGGTGCAATTTGAATGATCTGAAAAGCAAAGAAGCGTATAAGCTCAGACTCATCTATTGTTAGTACATTAAATACTTCTTGTTCATGTAGAAGGGAAGTAACTCAAGTCAATCTACCTTACTTCCTGGCTGAGCCCCATTTTGAACAGGAAGGGGTGGGCCCACCAGGGAAATTGGCTGCGGAGGTGTAGATCCTGTTCCAGACAGTTGCCATGGGAACAAGCATCTTGCTCTGCAAGACTGGGGACTGCGCTTGAACTGTGCAGAGAGATGAAAAGGACTGATATGGTAGAGACCGAGAATAGATTTGATGAAGTGCCTAATTTCCCTAACACTGTGTGCATAATCCTGATCCCTCTAAGCTTGAGAAACCTCATTATATCTCTCAAAATCATGAATAACAACATGCTAAAGCTCACTCTGACTTGGATTTGGACACATCACATAATTAACAGGGTTCCCACATGTTTTGAAATGAATTTCATTGACTTGTTCATGAATGAGTCATTTGTAAACTGATTTATTGAAAAGAACCAATTCACTCACACATCAAATATTGGGCTTGGTTTACACATTCAAACCAGAGGTTTTGTTTTGAGAGGTTTCTCCTTTAAAGCAGACACATACAAATATTAGGTTGTTTTAGGGTAGGTCTTTTTTTTATTAATTAAGCTAATTATTTTTCATCATTGTTATAGAAAAATATATATATAAATATAAATATATATATATATATATATATATATATATATATATATATATATATATATATATATATATATATATATATATTAGGGCTGGGCAACAATTAATTGCATTCAAAATAAAAGTTTGTGTTTACATAATATAAGTGTGTGTAGTGTGTATAATTAATTTGTATATATAAATACACACACATGCTTGTATATATTTAAGAAAAATGTTTTATTAATATATCAAATATTTCTATATAATCTTAATTATGTATAAATATATATAAAGTATATGCATGCAAATATTTCTTAAATATATACATGCATGTGTGTGTATTTATATATACAAAATAATTATACACAGCACACACACATATATCATGTAGACACAAACTTTCTATTTGGATGCGATTAATTGTTGCCCAGCCCTACTATATATATATATACATATATTTTTTTTTTTTTTTAATTTAAACTAATGCTTTTATTGAGCAAAGATACTTTAAATTGATCAAAGGTGAATGTAAAAGATATTTGGCAACGTTATCAGAAATTTCTAAATTTCTTCGAGAAACTTTTTCCATTTACACAAAAAAAGCAGCAGCACAACAGTTTTCAACATTGATAACAATAAAAATGTTTCTCAAATAAGCATATTATGAGGATATTATGAGGAAAATTCAGCTTTGCATTTCAAAAGATATTCAAATAGAAAACTATTTATAATTGTAATAATATTTATTTCAGAATCATTATTTTCTGATCAAGTAATTGTGTGAGCATGTAAAAGGCTTCTATCAAAAACATTACGACCCTAAACATTTAGACGGTAGTCGTACTTCCAATCAAACCAACATATATTTTTTAAACAAAGCAAAAGTGAATAATTGGTACATTTTAAGATTTTATTCATTTTACTCAAAAACTCAAAACTGTGGGAACCCTGAATTTAAGTTAAATCGCACTGAGAATTTCACTCACAAAATTTAACTGCGCAAATCTCACCTCCACCTCCTGGGCTGACTCCTCCCACTGCTGGGACTGAAGCATATCTGATCCCTCTGTCCGCCCCCGAATGTACACCATTGGCCAGGGTCACATGGGTGGGTGTGGCACTAGGCAGGGCAAGCGATGCTGGAGGTCTGCTGGAGAGGAGGGACTGTTGGGATTGGCAGTTGCAGGCAGAGTTGGAAGGATGTACTGCACCTGTGTTACAGGTTTCCCGCCACTAGAGGGCGTAATAGAGGCAGTGGGGAGGAACTGGTGATGAAGATCAGGGGAGTGGTACTGCACTGTTACTCGGGGCTCCGTTGCATGGAGTAGGATGAGGTGGGGTGATGAGCTGAACAGTGGGTTGGTTTGGGAAGGCTCCTCCCAAGACTAGGCCAGTAACTTGAGCCTCCTTGCCCATTAGGTTTGGGAGAAGAGGAGGAAAAGTACCCACCTCCTCCTGCTCCACCGGCACCTATCAGTAACTTGGGTTTCCCGTCTGGAGGTAGGGTCCCATCAACTGGCTTGCTGGCGATGGGGATAGGGGTGCTAGTGATGGGTCGGACAACATTGGTCACTATGGTGGGGGCCATCCTTGTAGTGCCGTGTGAATAGTACGTCCCCGCATCATGCAGCAAAGTGGTATTTACACTACTGACGGAGGCTGAATTAATATGGAATGGAACATGCCCTCCTCCCACCACCTCCTTTCCCTTCTTTGGGCCCCCCATTATTTAGCTCTGCACCACCCATCCTCTCTTTTTCTTCTTCTCCAGGTTCTCTTCACGTCCTTCTTCATCTTTGTTGCCAGTTGTGCCAGCCAGAGAGAGCGCCAAAGGGGAGCGGACTACTGGTTGCAAAGAGGCGTGAAGGAAAGGTCAATTGTTACATCAGACTACACTGATCATTTCATTCACGTTCTGATTGGATTTGACGTTGATGACACTGTGTTTTAACTTTACCTTTTTGATTTTTGATTTGATTAACTTTACGAGATGTGACAATTCAAATGTGGGGAATAGAGAATATGAGGATTTAAGTGAAAAACCACTTCCTTCACAAAGCTAATGTATGACTTCAGAGGACTTGGAATTGACATTGACATTACATTTATGTATTTGGTAGACTTGCATTCTGATCAATAATAATTTTATCAGTTTGTGAGTTCCCTGGGAGTTGAACCCATGACTGTATCATTTTTAGAGGGTCATGCTTTACTGTTTTATCTCTAGGAAGGCTCAAAGTGGAATGTTGTGCAAGAGTTATATGGACTACTTTTAATGTGCTTTTTGGATAAAATGTGATCACTACAGATTATATATGTATGGATAAGCTGCATGAAAATGTAATGAAAGGCGACATATCTCATTTTCCTTTAGGTTAATTTGATTTACTAAAATAACTAAAACTAATATAGATAATAAAATAACACTATTTTCTCATCCTGTTGCCATTCCAAACCAATGACCACATTTTCATTCATTTCAATTATCCCTTTAAAGGGATACTCCACTTTTTTTTGGAAATAGGCTCATTTTACGACTCCCCAGAGTTTTAACGTTTTCAAAACCATTCAGCCGATTTTCTGATATTTAGAAGAATATCAGTAACCAGACAGTATTTGGTCTCATTGACTTCCATAGTAGGAAAAAATATACTATGGAAGTCAATTAGACCAGAAACTGTCTGGTTACTGATATTCTTCAAAATATCAAAAAATCGTCTGAATACGTTACAAAACGGTAAAACCAAGCGGCAACATTCTAATTTGAAAAGTGCGAAAAACTGCAATACATCTCAAATCCGCTAGAGGCCAGACCCAAAAAGGGAGCAAATATCCATAGACCTCATGTTAAAATGTCCGTTTTCACAGCATAAATTCATATGTTTACAGTTTGGTCCAATGGACTTTCATTGTATTTTTCCATAGGTTCCGAGTGCCTGACAACTGTGAGGGGGTGAATTTTTTTCTAACTCGTTCAGTTTAGATTGTATTTGGCTATAAAATGTATGACAAATTTGGGCAGTTCGAGAGAAGCGGGCACAAAGTAACACTTTTTGACTTTGTCAATTTGTGTAAATCTACTTAGGGTTTAGAGTTTTTTCTTTTCCCCACATGTCAAGTACAATTATGTGGTTTTGTTTTATTGATACAGTGCATACTTTTTTCTTGATTTACCCTGAAAGAATGGAAGTGAAATGTGACAACATGCCCCATAGGTGGGGTACATTGTAACATGTGAGGGGCACATTGTAACATCACAATATAACAGCTTAAAATGCTATCTGATCTAATAAAAAATATACAAGTCAAACCAAAATATTTTCTTATTAAAATACAATTATTAACTTTTTCATATAAAATAATGGCATTTTTTAATAATTAAAAATAAACAATTTTTTTAATTTGACAAAAAACACATCAGAAAACAAAGCTATACAGCATAGTTCAAAACACAATAATACTTAATAATTTCTGAACATTGACTCTCAGTCTTTATTTACATGTTTCTCATGTTTTCCCAATAGAATTATAAAGTATAGAATATAATAGCATATTTCTAATAGGGGCACATTGTAACAGTGTTACAACATGCCCCAACTGCACAACTGGGGTTTAAACCCTGCTAGTGTCTTCTGCTAGTTAGCAAAGCATTAAAGAACTATATCAACTGTTTAACAACAGATTGGAGATTAAAATAATATCAGATTTGTCTAATTTTTAATAAACACAAAAAACAGAGATGAAAAATGAAAAAATAGAGATGAAAAAATGTTGGCGCAATTTTTTTCTCTATAAAGTGTTGAAATGGCAACTAGTAAATATACCAAGTTTCGTCATGCCAGCATGTGTGGAAGTATTTAAAACAAGTGTGTTACAACTAGCCCGCATTACGTTGTGCCCCGCGCTCCCTAACTTTGATTGACAGCTGATAACGGGCCGAGTGAATTTGACGTCTCGTTCGTGATCTGACACAACACATCATACCACCTCTGTATCCTTTCTGAACATTTGTATTTCCCAAGATTTTCCAGTATGGCGCTGCCCATACCCCCATAAACAGCCTCAAACCCATTCTTCAAAGAGTCTATGGGTGACGTCACAAGACGCTTTGTCCATATTTTTTACAGTCTATGGGTAAAACTCAACTGTTTAACTCTGGGGAGTGGTAAAATGAGCCTATTTCCAAAAAAAGTTATTGGAAAAATGGAAATAGGCTCATTTTACAACTTCATCCATAGTTAAACAGTTGAGTTTTACCGTTTTTCGAATCCATTCAGCCGATTTTCTGATGTTTTAGAAGAATATCTGCATTCAGACAGTTTCTGGTCTCATTGACTACCATAGTATATATATTTTTTCCTACTATGGAAGTCAATAAGACCAAAAACGGTCTGGTTACTGATATTCTTCTAAATATCAGAAAATCAGCTGAATGGATTTGAAAACGGTAAATTCATCGTTTAACTTGGGGAGTTGTAAAATGAGCCTATTTCCAAAAAAGTGCAGTATCCCTTTAAGGCAAAAATTTGGTCAGTGAACCATCTAAGAGAAGGATACGACATCTGCTGCCTTGTGGATATATCCACTGGCATGAAAAACCTCAAGAGTAAACCCTGAAGAAATAGTACTTACTTGCCAGACAAACAAAGATGCTGAAATAATCTGCTTTTATAAATAATAATAATTAGATGAGAGCAAGTATCATTTCTGTTGCTATGGTAATAAGGCTTATCTAATTTAAAGCATATTCCTTAACAAGCGTTCCATAGTCCTTTCACCAATGAAATATAAACATTAACTTTGTTCTCTAGAGCCCTATCACAGCTTGATGAGGTTAGTAGGCAAATAGCAGTGACATTTTCTCAAACATCAAGATTTTATCTTATAAATTGCACAAATGTATAATGGGAAAGTGTCAGTAATTTTTAAAGACTATAAATTGCATTCAGTACAGAATGTTTATTAATAAAAAAAAATCCCCAAAAAAACTGCATGTGTATTAATTAAACAGAAAAATTTTTTAAAATAGTTTTAGTTGAACTATAAATGAAACACTGTGGGGCTGTCATGCCAGCTACCCATGTGATGTCTTTAGTGTTACCTTGCAGTCAGCCTCATCTGCATGGTCGTTTTCCTCATCGCTGTCTGTCACTCTCTCTTTACACTTCAGGTCAATGGAGCCGTCTGCAAACGAGTCTTCTGTGAAGGGAATCACACGTTAGCTGTGAGACCGGGGCTGGCATATCTCACACTCAGAGACTGAGAGAGCTGAGCAGTGAGGGGATTTTGCCTTTCCAAATTCAATGCATGATGTTCTGATGGTGGTGGTGCATCAGAGAGCACAGAGCTCGTGGGAGACACAGTCAGGACTGACTAATAATGAGACAATGAGAATGGAACGCAAAACGCTTGTAAAATCAAAACAAAATAGCTTAAAGGATCATTTTCTGATGGTGGGTACATTCCACATGTAACAGCATTATCTATACATCAGGAGGTTTTCAACAGATCCCCAAAAAATTGGTTTATAAAATTAATATTTGACGTTAAAACGCCAGACAGATTGTTTTTTCCTTTTCTGAATAAACTATTAGTGGTGCTTGCATATGCAAAACATGCCATAAAGATGCTATAGAGTTCTGCTAGGGCATTGCATGCTGTTCTGGGTTGTTGCTAGCTATATTATTAAAGGAGTAGTTCACTTTTAAAAAACTTTTGCTGATAATTTACTCACTGTCATGTCATCCAAGATGTCCACGTCTTTCTTTCTTCAGTCGAAAAGAAATGAAGGTTTTTGATGAAAACATTCCAGGATTTTCTCCATATAATGGACTTCATTGGGAACCAAACGGTTCAAGGTCCAAATGAGAGTTTCAGTGCAGCTTCAAAGGGCTTTAAACGACACCAAATGAAAAAGGGTCTTATCCCAGGACCCTTCGGAGTCATGACTCGAAAAAAAGATTTGTTCATTTTGGTGAACGAGTTTGAACAGGAGAGTCACGAACGCTCATCACAGATAAGGGCAATGCGAGCATTTGTGCTAATAAAACTTAAACGTTTTAATTTATTTTTGAAATGACCAATCGTTTCACTAGATAAGACCCTTATTCATCCTCTGGTGTCGTTTAAAGCTTTTTGAAGCTGCAATGAAACTGTCATTTGGACCTGAACCGTTTGGAACCCATTGAAATCCATTATATGGAGAAAATCCTGGAATGTTTTCATCAAAAATCTTAATTTCTTTTCAACCGAAGAAGAAAGACGTGGACATCTTGGATGACATGGGGGTGAGTAAATTATTGGCAAAACAACTCCTTTAACAAAGATGCATATAATGCAGGTACTTTACCTATGACATCATCATCCCCCTCTTCACAGATCACCATATGCTCTTCATCACTGGTCACATCCTCACTCGGCTGTTGAGGGTGAGCAGGGTGTGGGGCTGAAACAAACCCTCACTTTCCAGATCTGTCTCCTCCTCCTCCTCTCCAGAGTGTGCACAGCGCTCTGCAAAGGCGCGGGGCCGATGAAGCTGCCCGCCCATTGATCCTCCTGTGACCGTCAGATCGAGGGAAGTCCAACTAGGCCCTGCTCCTTTGTGGTCTGTCCCTTGAGATGTGGAATGGGCCTCTGGAGAGACAAAGAAGGTTAACTCTACATCAGTTCTGTTTCACACTACTGTGCACTCATAGTTTCACAAGACCAACAAACGCCCACGCATATAAACAAACACCCACACGGACCTGTGCTTTCAGACACGCTGCGCCTCGCGAGTTCTTTGGCCCCAGGAGTTCCCCGGCCCTCAGACAGGGACTTCCTCCTGTCCTTGTTACACCATTTCCAATCAGGGTGAGCACGGAAATGAGCCTCCTTCACCTAAAGGAGAACAAGAGAAATACAGTAACAGGCTGACTAAATAAAGATCATACATCTAATTTCGAATATTTTTACATAAAATGTGCACAATTTTTTTAATTGATTAATGAGTAATGTATTATTCCCTAAATAGTATTATTAAATTATAAATGATCATGCTGTATATACACATTACTGTTTTACTTTTTTATATAAAGGGTGATGAACTAAGAAATAACATTTTCCTTGAGCTTCTGACATCTAAGAGGTCATCATATTATAAGTAATATCCTGTAAGTTCAGAACTGAAAATCGTTCGTTGTTAGTCCAATAAAAGCTTTTATTCACACCAGACTCAGCAACTGACTCTTCTTCAAAGTGGGACTATGACGTCAAAGAGGATAAACACATTTTACAGAAGACAACCACCGCTACTTCGCATCACTGCCGTGTTAGCCGCCCATCATTCGCACATTATACAGCACGGCATAAGATAGCCATAGGCTACCTAATGATGACAAAATGATAGCTCCGAGCAATCAGCACAGATTGTTGTGTAGGGCCTGGTTGTGGAAGAAGACAGTGGCTGCATTGTTTCTCTGGATTTCAGCAGGACTGCATTGATAAACTTTATTTTAATACGTTCCAGCTAATGAGGGTAAAATTATTCGTGTGTGTTCGCTTCATTTCACTGAGGATTGTTTGTAAACAAGACTGGGTTTGCAGACCGATGTAAAGAACGGTGCTGTGCCATCTGGATCTGACAGGAATTGTACAACACACGGACTCTTGGTCGAACATGTATGGGAGAATCTATTCCGGTTGCCATTTTACAACATTGGACATTTTCAAAACAATTTTCCTCAAGTGCATCGACACAAGTGAGTCGAAACTCATTATAATATGCAAAACTGTTATCCACTCACAGCTAGTGGGCGTTTACTTCCAAGTCTTCAATGCGATACGCCCATAAAACAGAGCGTTTTTCAGCTAGGCTCAAAACTAGGGTACAAAATAGCCTATTACTTATTCATTTTGATGTTTTTGAATGCAAAAACCAAGCGAACGTTGCATAAGTTGAACTCAGAAAACAATATAATAAAATTTAAAAAGCCAGTTCATGACCCCTTTAACAGTCTAACTCTCACAATTCAGTACTTCACAGTTCACAGTATTTGTAATATGTTGTAGCAATACATTTGAAAACATTTATAATGTGTTTAGAATTGTTTTGTAGAATTGCCTTTACAGGGACTTTAAAAGATTTAAAGACAAACTTTTCGAACGGTAGTCCACATTGGCATCAAACCGGTCATCAGCCATAGTCCCTTCCAAATATTTGCATCTACAGTACGTAATGTATATTGACTGCAGTAAAACTCCTATCGGTCTACCACTACTTCAAATGCAAAAACATCTTTCATCTCCATGTTATCAATTTGTAAAAATTGGCATTACATTTTCCACTTGTACAATATTTCATTGAGTTCTGACTGTACCTGGAAGGCAAGATCATGATACTTCTGCTTCTCTTTGGGTCCCAACGCATACCACCACTCGCCCAGTATTTTACTGACAGTGCGGTTGTCCTGGTTTGGGTGCCGCTGATGAACTAGTGCACGGTGCCTCTTACTGAAGATCATAAAAGCGTTCATTGGCCGTCTGACATGGCCCTTTTCCCTCTTTGTGTAGGTTTGACAGAAAGAGAGGAGAAATTAGAAGCACAGAAGATGATAAGGGAAATTAATGGTTAGAAGTACAATGCTTAACAATTGTATCCTAAACCCCTTGACAAGTGTCTGGGGTTATTTTTCTGTCCTCACTAAAAGAAACGTACAAAATTGTTGCCAACTAGGACAAAACCTCAGAATGAAGACACCAACAGGAATAGGAGACTGAAACTTACCTTCTTGTCAACATCTTTTGGGAGTGCACTGAGAGACTGTGTACGCCTTTTCACTGGGCTGATGGATGGAGCAGTGTCTTGAGCTACTGGAAAAAACCTGAATAAGATTTTTAAAAGTGAGAATTAGGTGTGCAAAAAAGAATCAGATGTAATTTTGTCTCAAAATGCCTTACAGAAGTGGATATCATCTTTGTTTTAGGGGTGGCCTTTCTAACGAATGTACATTGTATATATACAGTATATATGGCCGTGGCCAAAAGTGTTGGCAGTGACATACATTTTGTGCTTTGTTGTTGTGGTGTTGATTCACATTGTTTCTAGATAGCTGTGCAGAGTGAGCAAATACATTTTAAATCATTGCCAAAAGCTTTATTGGCCAAGCAAAATAAGTTACAAAAACGCAAATATGACCGTTTTCAGTGAAACACTGATCACATCATCAGCACATGGGAAGTGTGATCAAGTACTAGTCATACTGATTGGATTATAAGAGCAGACTGAGAACCACAGAAGACTTCAGGACATCCCAGAGTGTCAGGACCGTCTCCTCCTGATGATTCATCTACGGAATCATGTCACTACCAGTGCAGAGCTTACTCAATATTGGCAGCAGGTGGGTGTGAAGAAAGGAAAAGCAGCAAGTACAAGGATAGAACAGCTGAAGACTGGTGCAAAGGTGTTTTCTCTGATAAAGCTTGCTTATGACTGTTTGGGAAATCTGGAAAAATCAATTGTTTGGGGAAGAAAGGTGAACGCTAACATGAGTCCTTGAGACATTCATTTGTGGGTTGCTTTTCATCTAAAGGAGTAAACTCTCTTACAATTCTGCTCAAAACACTGCCATGAATAAAGAATGGTATCAAAACACCCTGAAAGAGGAACTTCTCCCAATTTGGTGATAATCGGTGCATTTTCCAACATGATGGAGCACCACGTCACAAGAGATCGTTACATTGAAATTTTGTAACGCCATCAGTCAGGATTTGGGCCAGAAGCTGATATCCAGCATGCCAGAGAGAATTGCATAGGTTATGAAGAAGGGACAACAATGTAAATACTGATTCTTTGCATATATTGAAAGTTTTGTTTTGTTTTATCAGTAAAAAAACTTTTGCATGATAATTTACTCACCCCATGTCATCCAAGATATCCATGTCATTCTTTCTTCAGTCAGTTTTTGATGAAAACATTCCAGGATTTTTCTCCATATAATGGACTTCAATGGGAACCAAATGGTTCAAGGTCCAAAAGACACTTTCAGTGCAAACTGCAAACTGTTCAAAGGGCTTTAAACGATTTCAGACGATGAATAAGGGTCTTATCAAGCGAAACGATCATTCATTTTAAAAAAACAAACAAAGTTTAAGTTTTATAAGCTCAAATGGTCTTGCTCTGTTCTGTGATGCGCGTTCGTGACTCCTGTTCGAAATCGTTCATCAAAATGAATGAATCTTTTCAGAGTCAGACTCGTTAATTTCGTTCATTAAATGAACCAAATGACATGAAAAAGATTCATTCATTTTGATAAACGAGTTTGTTTGCACTGAAACTGTCTTTTAGACCTTGAACCATTTGGTTCCCATTGAAGTCCATTATATGGAGAAAAATCCTGGAATGTTTTCATCAAAAACCTTAATTTCTTTCGACTGAAGAAAGAATGACATGGATGACATGGGAGTGAGTATATTATAAGCAAAAGTTTTTTTAAAAGTGAACTACTCCTTTAATACTAATGAAGTGCTTATAATCATTTCCCAGTAGCCCATAGAAACGTGAAAAAATTATCTACAAATACTGAACACAAAATGTATATCACTGCCAGTACTTTTGGCTGCGGCTGATAGGTGTGGGCGATACAGGCAGATTACATTTAAAAATAATAATAATAATATGGTTCATAATTATTATATCATAACATACATACTTTATGGTGGAAAGACTTTATTTGAAAAAAAAAAATTTGTTTCGCCCACGACTATTAATACATTGCTCTAGAGACGAGATGCAAACGGATACTTACAGGTCGTCAGCATCACTCTCGGTCTCACTGTCGCCTCCTCTCTCCACGGGTGGGTCTTCAGCAGACGGAGGGGGCAAGATGGGGAACCTCTCTCTGGTGCGGCTGGATGGTCAACAAGTCCTTCAGTAACAAGGGCAACTCCACAACGAGGCTCTGCAAGTTTATTCAGTTTCAAACTAAAAACAATGTATATTCTGAATGCAATTTTGTGAAGATTCTATGCAGTCATACAAGAACATGTTGCAATGTCAAATTATATCAAATGATACCTTTGCTCTGATTTACAAGTGTTTGGCCATCTGCAGGCTGCATGGACATTTTTGTTTGGCTGGTCTCCAGAAAAGGAACCAATGAATGCCACGCAAACACTGGAACAGAGCGGGGCTCCACGTTGGTCCAAACTAAATGCAGAAACAGAGAAACCTTTATATATATATATATATATATATATATATATATATATATATATATACACACACACACATGATTGTTGTGGAAAACCTACATTTCTGTTCTCATAAGAGGGAACTGTTGAAACAACACCTCTCTATGTCAGATTGAACTTGAATGAAAGCCATTCATATACATATGCGTGTGTGTCAATGAATGGTGACACTAAGAATGTGTGTAATATGTCATCTGTCATTCTAGGCATCTGTCATTCAGTGAAATTTATATCTCAAATTAAGTACTCGTGAGTATCAGGGAGGTCCAATCACCCTTTAGCCGTGCATGTCTGGGCAAGTTCCTGTGCAGCATTTCAGACATGCTGCAACTGTCTAAAGAAACACTGACCCTGAAAGTACAGACCATTCTTCACTACACACACCCAAACACACCTGCTGCTGACCAGCATACCAAAGTTGATCTGAGCACCCCTTATTTTTACAGTTTGCCAGTCTAATTGGAAATAGAAAGAGTTTGTTGGTTTCATCCATCTTACTAAACAACATATTCTAGCCTGCACAAATTAATCCAACCTTTATTTATTTATTTATTTATTTTCTCTTTCATACTAATAAAATAGAAACAAATTAAGCAGAAAATTAATATAGATAAGATCAATGCAGAAAGAACATTGAAACTGACTTTGTTATCTTGGGAGATCTGAGCAAAGTATGTGACATTTTAAGATCTTCTCTGAAAAACTAGAGACATGCATAAGAATCTTTTCAGGAGAAAACAATTAGGCAGAGAAAAACTTTGACCGTGATATTTGTTTTCAGGATTTAGAAATTTCAAAAGAACAGCATTTATTTGAAAAGAAAAAGAAAATCATATTTTTGATCAATTTAATGCATTGCTGAATAAAAGTTTTAAAGGGTCATGAATTGAGAAAATAAAAATGTCCTTGATCTTTTAACATATAAGAAGCCATTGTGCAATAAAAGTCTCCTGTAAGTTTCAAAACTCAAAACTTCCTCATTAGTCCAAAAACAGCTTTTATTGAAACCAAGGTAAAAAAAATGACTCGTTTTGGATTGCCACATTATTACATCATAATGCGAGAATAAATGACTCTGCAGAAGATGAATACCTACTTTTATATCACTGCTTCTTTAGCCACGCCCACTGAGTGATTAGCACTGTCATGTAGTCGTAAATACGAGAGAGATGCAAACGGGATTACTCCAGCAATAAAATTACAAGAAGCTTTGCAGTGCCAAGTTGTGGAAAAACACAGTCTTTGCATTGCCTTCCTTGTGGCCCTGACATTAAGAAAGCGTGGGTGAACTTTTTAGCGAAGTTCCAGTCAGATCGCATCAGTAAGACACTGTTCATTTGTTCACGTCTAGAACGAGTTGTGTTGAGAAGAATTTAGTGATTTGGAAGAGAAAACTTTAGAATAATGTCACAGAGTTCATTCATGAAGTTCTGTGAACAACACACTGCATCCGTGTACGTTCAAGCACATGCGCTCTTTGGTCAGAGTTGTAAGGTGTTTACATGCCATCAGTTAGACATAACAACACGCATCATTTAGAACACAACACTGCAAATGACAATGTGTGCGCTTTTCACTTTCAGGATGAACTATGAATAGCCTATAGGAACGACAGTGCGATAAAAGATGGTACATTCATTCATAATTCCGTTTGCACGAAACAAAGTCATCCTTTGTCAGTTATACGGTGTAACTCCAAGTACTTACTGTATTTTAAAATGCAAAACTGTTGCCCAATCATAGCAGTGGGCGTTCACTTCCGAGTCTTGAGTGTGGCACACCCATCAAAATGGAGTGATCGAAAGAGAGGGTCAAAAACAGGATAGAAAATAGCTTATTACTTCTAAATTATTATTATTTTTGATGTAAAAATCTTGATAACATTATAAATGAACCTCAGAGAACATTATAAGATGAAAAAATGCAGTTCATGACCCCTTGAATTTATCAACCTATATATATATATATATATATATATATATAACACCTTATTTACCTTAAACCATTGAACATTCCTGTTTAACCAAAACTCAGTGGATGACTATGGTGATCAATAATAAGTAGTAATTGTCAATAATAATTGGTGTTCTAGTTGTTTTTAATTTATCTTTCATGACACTTACCAGTGCCAGGTCGTCCCATGATGATGTCTCTGCGGGGAGCAGGGTGAGGGGACTTGGCTGGCAAGATGAGGGGCAACAGGGCTGTGGGTGAAGGATGACAAGCCACAGGCTGTGGAAGAGCACCACCTGCATCTGCATGGCCACCTGATTTCCTCTCTTGCTCTTTACTTCCTGAGCCAGATATTGCCAGGGCAGGTCCAGTGTTTGCATTAGAGGTGGACACATTTAAAGTGGAGGAGTTTGAATGTGTGGGATGTCCAGGAGCCAGAGGTGTCAACGACTGAGAGGAGGTCACCAGGACTGAAGGTGGGAGCAGGATTGCGGAGGAGAACGGCTCCGTTGGTGGCAGCGCCGTGAATGGGAACGGGGGCCTGGAGACCCACAGCATGGTGAGGAGGCTGGCTGTGCTCCCTGAGAGCGTGAGCTTCCTCTACGGCTCAGGGGACTATCACTGAATTTTGCCAACGGCACATCTGGGTTGCGAACAAATGACAGGAGAATCGCGTAGGGGAACGATACGACGTGGATCTTGGGGCAGGGGAGAGGGTGGTGTGGGAGAAACCAGCATTGGGGTGGAGTGGAGGCAGCAGATGACGATGGTCGACTTGTGATGTTCCTCTGTCGAGGGAACGAGGTGGTAGGCTGGCTTTGGGGGGAAAGAACCCTGAATGCTGCATGGAGGCTGATGCTGGGGTCATTGTGTTGGGGATCGATTTCAGCATAGTCTGATGCACTGGGCAGGGGGGGGTGTGGGGCATCCAACTTGCGTTTACTAGGGCTCATAGGCACAGTAAACGTGAGGTTGGTCTGAAAAGTGGGCACAATCCCAGAGGTGTGGCGCTCACGTTCTGTGCCAGGGGTGCCGGGCAGCTTTGTGCCACTGAGGTGACGAATGGCGGCGAGGGGTCAGAGTTGAAGGTGCTGTGATGGGGCTAAAATTAGCTGGGCGGAAGCCAAATAGTGTGGGTGAGGGGGAAGGTGCAGGGGAGAATGGTGACTGATTGGATACAGGTGAGAATGAGGGCGTGCATGAGCGAGAGCTACCAAGTGAAACCAGCATATTTGCAGCCTCGCACTCATCAAAGTCAAAGCGGAATAGTTCACGTGGCAGTTCTTGTGGTATGAGAGAAGTCATCACCAGACGTGGTCGAGAGTCCCCGCCACGACTGCTTGCTTCACTGCTGTCTCGTGAGTTGTCGTCCCAGTCATACTCGCTGCTGGTGCGTGCCACCTAATCGAAGGTCAGGTGTGAGAGTGCCCGTACTACTGGCGCCACTTCTTCTCGGCCCACCCGCCTCCGGCTTCCATCTCCTTGGTGCCGCATGGAGAGATGCCGTGAGCAGTAGCCGCGGCGTTGTGAGCTCCTTTGAGCAGCCTTCACGTGAACACAGTCTGCGCCACTGCTTGCCGTTGAACTTCTTGCGGATGCCAGTAGGGTGCATACCACATCGCCCTTCTTGTACTTCTGTTGGAGCGGCGGTGAGGGGTGTGCGGGAACGTGTCGAGGAGCACGAGGATCCGAGAGCCTCCTCCTGATGCACCATGTGAGTCTGGAGCTTGGGGTCTTGTTCAGAGAGCCTCGAGAAGAGCTTGGAGGCAACGGAGGCAGCTGGGGTGTGGAGGAGATGACTGCAGCACCTGGTGCTGAATCTAGGCCCAGGAGCATGGCGTGGTGATTTGGGTGAGGAGCAAGGGGCAGATGGGGTGCAATTGGGGTGCTAAGCCCTCTCCCGGGGCTGAGGTAGTTTGGTTTAGAAAGAATGTGCCGATGCTGAGAAGAAACACCGAGAGCTTTGCTGATACGGCAGACCTCCATGTCCTCCTCTGGGGTGGATGGATGAAGAGGATGATGCTTTTGCCTCTCCCTTTTCTCGATCTTGTTCCCTTTCTCTCTCTAAGTGCATATGCAGGTCTCTCTCCTGATCCTTTTCTCTTGTGATGATCATAGTCTCTGTTTGGGGCTACACTGGAATACAGACGTGATGGCAGTGTTAATGGCAGAAGACGAAGAATGGGATGAGGTGAAAGGTACAGGGTGCAAACTCTGAACTTTAAGCGCCGTCAGTCGAAACACCTCCATGTCCTCTCTTTCCTCCCATTCTCGTTCTCTTACCATCCTCCCATCAATCCCTGGCTCTGCGGGCTGGGGTGGCTCTAGGTCCCAAGGAGGAACCAAGAGGCGAAGATTTTGTCGTGACACCCAAACGGCCTGAGCACTGATGGCCCTTCCATCATCCTCTTCAGCTCTCCTCTCCTTTCTCTCATCAGATAGTTCCTCCCGTAGCTGGACACGGTATGGGAAAGAAACAGCTGGATGTTGATCTACTTGAGTGATTATACCTTCTCGGTACCACTGTTGGGCTCCCTCGCTGCCCTCATCATCACCTTTAAAGGGGACGCAAACTTGTGTGCCTATAGCCACCGGGGCAACACCAGGAGGTGGCGCGTCTAGAATGAGATCAACAGAATCAGTAGCCACTCGAAAAGGGTACTTGCATATGGTCTTTTCTCCATTTAGCTGCACCTCCACACTCCCGTGCGCCTCACTAACTCTCCGTACGACACCAGTGCGAAACACTCCTGACATACCCCGACCCCCGATCGCTGAGGCCAGCCTTCTCCTAATCTGGGACCCTGTTCGGGCCAGAATCTCTCTGATTCTTAAGACCTTTAGCGAGGACTCCGGCTAACCCAGATGACAGGCTCTCCTGTAATGGTGTTGTGCTATGTGCTTGTGTCTTTTGAGAGTTGGAGTGAGAATCACATCCTGAAGCTGTTACTTCTAGTTCGGCCGAGTGTTCACTGGCTGTATCGGTTGAAGAGCAACGCTGTGGGCTGGATAAGCTCGTTCCATCCTTCTCTCCACACTCATCTGAAGTTCTTCCTGTGGGCCCCTTTATGTTGTTGTGTCCATACTCAGTGATGCTGTCCACAGCCTGCTGGCTTTGACTGTGTGGGTCTGTGTGTGCAGCAGAGGCAGCTGGGACCTGGTTAGCACCAGAACTATTGTGAGAGCTGCTGCTGCTCTGTGGGGGTGTGCTGGGAGTGTTGGCATTGCCATGGTGTCCGGCACAGTGCTCCGAAGTGTACTTCTTCTTGGGCACGCGGGCCTTAAAAGTGGCCGTCTTGCGATTAGAGGAAGGGTTGGGGCTATTGCTGGCACTGGTCGTGCTACTGTTGCTGTCACTCTGTGTTCCACCAGACTTGGAGTTCCCGGGGGCTTCATCCGTCTTCCCGAAATCCATTGCTATATTGAGGACCCCATCACTGTGCATCCCCTCCTTTTCTGGAGACCCACTTCTTCTCAGAGGCCCCTCCTGTGATGAGTCAGAATTTGAGGAGATATGTCTCTTGGGAGAGGTAGTTGAAATTTGGGGTATTTCCTCAGTTTCTCTCTTTTCTTCCTGTGGGCTACTATCCACCGTCATCCTTTAACTCCCTTGGCACGAGCTGGAGGGCGAGCCGCCTTCTCTTGCTTTTTAATGGGCTTCATTTTTTTTTGCTCAAAGAGAGAGTCTCTAATCCTCCTGATTTTCTGCAAGTCCCAACCTATCCAGATCTTCCACTCTGTTTCCTTCTTGCATCCCGCCCCTTTTCTGTCTTTTTCTTCTGTTCTTGTACAAGCCTCTTCCTGTTTGCGATATCCTTTCCTTCTTTAATTAAACCCTGTAATAAAACACAGCACATGAGATGGATCAGTTTATTATTCAGAATTACAATCCCCATATAGAGAATAGGGGGTATAGAATAGAGCATAATTAAAGAACAAGTTAGTGCAAGAGATAATGTTTTAAGTTTAGTGCCTAATCTAATATCATAAGAGTGATATTATATACGACAGCTAACAACGTGGATATAACACAGCTTAATACGAAAAACTTTTACAAAGACGAATACAAAGAAAAATGCTTGCCCAGACAAGTCACACACACTTTGGTTTTTTGGCTGGATCAGAGGAGGCGGGGGAATTCCTTGTTCAGTGGTATTTCTGTGACTCTAAGGCTCTCTCTCTCTGCTCTTCAAATGACCTTTTTACATTCGTTACAAAGGCAATCCACCCCTACAGTCCTCACTTCCTGTCACAGCACTACAACATCTCAATGTACAATACCATCCGTACACATTACTACTTACACATTCTTTCCTCCTACCAAAACACCTTTCCTTCATCATCCAAACTTACAGAGTGCATTGTGTTTAAAACCCAGTTGAGATATTTTATCACCATTAATGTTTGCATAAATATATTTAGACACTTGGATGGAGCTACAACCCAGTTTAAATACAGATTACAAATAATCCAGTGTAGTCAAATGAGAATTAATTGAAGCTTTGAATATCTCAAAAACTGCATACAGGGTTTATGACTATAAAATATGACTGACTGCAGGTTTTCATTAAATTAAGGATGTGTATCTAATTTATATTAATGGTTAAAGGTCAGGACATGAATGACCGCTTTTGATGAGCCAATGCATGCTCGAATTGACAAATATGTAACAGATCATTACAGGTCCGCAGTGCAAAACTGTCCCATTCTTGTGCAGTAACCCACAGTAACCACAATGCCATTTGCACTGTAAGACAAGTTTGCAGGCAATATGCAAATCTGATGCAGTATATTACCTTCAGTAAGAAAATTATATCATAAAACACTTTATTAAGACCTGTTAAGACTTATATTGCCTGGGAATGTATATGAGTACAGGTTTTATGGCACTAAACTATTCCAATGCATTTAAGATAACACAAAGTGTAAATAATGAAAGATTCTATTTAAGGGTGCACTCAGTTTTTGACTGTCCAATCCACTGACTGGACTGGGCTTTATCCTGACATCACTCCACTCTGATATTTATTTATTTATTTACTTATGTATTTATTTTTACTTAACTCATTAGAGGTCTTCTAGGGTCCTGAGATCTGTACCTGACTGAATTGTCCAAATCCAACAAGCATTCAGTTTAAAAAAAATAAAAATCGACCTGAGAGAGACCCAAGAAAACTTAGACCTAGACCCAAGCCATGTTGCCAGACAATGTAGCCAATCATTTGTCAAAATGTAGGAGAATATGTTTTCCGTGGATTTTCACAAATTGTTTTATCTGAAGAAAAACATCAAAATACAACTATGGTTTAATTTTCATTAGTTTGATTTAGTTGCTTAGTTTGACATCAACTGCATTTCGTTTTCTGTAATCGATATCTGGCAACAGTACATTGATTTTATGCTTGGGCAAGCAATTCCAAGTAGATAAGCCGCTCACCAGCTTTTTGTTGCACCTCAAATAACAAGAACGTTTATATTATTGTTAATATTCAAAAGTTAGGCAGCAGGATATCATTTTATCATCGATATCACAAATGTTTGCGATCCGCAATGTGAAGTACATGGATCATAGTTGATCTGTGATTCGAACGGGCAAGCTGCCCTCGGTTAGTAAGGCATGTGATTTGCGAAATAATTATATTTAATTTATACAGTGAAGAAGACTATGCACTATGCTATTTTACATTTGATTATTCATTTACTGTGTCTTAATACTGATTTAGGCCTACCTGAAAAACAAAGCACTGCTTATTTGTATCTTTGCATTTATCTGTCTTTGAAATTTATTTCAAATTGTCTTTGAATTTTTCTACGCAGATGTACTACCCTATAAAATCACCCCAATCAACCTAAAATTGTTCAATCTTAAAAATAGAGCTATTTAAATATTCAGGTGAAATTGGTTTTTTATATTGCAATATAGCCTATATTGCAAACATTCTAGGCTAAATATCACAATGTCAGTTTTTTCTAATATCATGCAGCCCTGATTAATAAGCAAATCCCTGCACTCATTCTCTCATTTGGAATTAAACATGTAAGACTGATCACTTATTGGTTAACTGCAAGTTGGTCAAACTAGTTCTTAAGAGACAGTCTTAACATAGTGGCTAAGTTTATGCAGCTAGCCCCAGGTCTTGGGTTGGACTTGGGTTGGACTTAAGGCCCCCAAATGGCGACTTTGTGTAAATGAACAGCCAAAACAAAAAATTTGGGCTAGTTTGGGGTCAGTTTTGAAGTTTTCAAACATTTACATTTTACAGACAAACTGGTTAAACAAAACCCAAATGTGCCTGTACTCCATCTGATCACTGTGATCAGTCATCATGACGTTACTAAACACACACGCCCACTGTAGAATCGGCCTGGTGTTGGTGTTGACATCGCCAACAAGCCTGCACTTTTAGCCAATCAAGAGCAATCGCGTGATGATTCTCGAAGTGACAAGGTTTTAGTGTGATAAGGGACCCAATTTTGAACTTGTAGGTGTATTTTCAAGTGACCTCTATGCCAAAGTGGCAAAAATATAAGTTGTAGCTACAGTAATGCGTGGGTGGGAGAGTGACCCAACTCTCAAAACATGGAATACACTTGTGGTATATGACTCAAGGGCTCTTTGTAAATATAACTGTAACTCTGAGAGCACAGTTGAATGACTTAATTGAAATTGAATACGGCACTACTCTCTGTCCATCATCATGTGCACACTGGCCTGACTATGACATCTGTGACTTTTACATTGTTCAGACTGCACTCTGGTATACTCGTCCCCGACGGCTGCTGTGAGAGGTTTGAATCAACAATGAATCAGTGCAAAATTCTATGTTGTGTCCTACAATGTGTACTTCAAGAAAGATGTAGTGTAGTTCATTTTGAAGTTAAAGCATAATATTATTGACAAATTTTCAGCTTTAATGATGTGCGATGGTTTAAGTCTTAACATTTTTGTCATATTTGCTTAATTTGTTTTACTGCATTTGCAGTGTATTGATCCGCTTTCCTGCTATATTGTTCTCCTGGCAGGGAAATGCATTAATTTGTATGATTTTATTTTTTTCATCATTATTTTATTTTTATTTTTTTTAGGAGGTAAATGGTTTTTATAAACCTTAGTTGTGATGACAATAGAATTGCATCACATTCATTTGCAGGGAATGTTTCGGGTGGGTTTTGGAGAGTTTTTAGGCTGGAAATCATTGACCCGGTGTCATGTAGGGGATCTCATGTATAACTTTAACGATTTTGTAAATTAAACACTATATCATGGCACTAGCAACACCATGGTGTTTGATTTAAAGGGATAGTACCTTAACTCACCCTCAAGCTGTTGTGAGTTTCTTTCCTCTGTTGAACACAAAATAATGTATATTAAGAACGTTAATAACGGTAGCCACTGACTTCGATGGTAAGGGAAAAAAAGCTATGGAACTGTCTGGTTACATATTTTAACATATCTTATTTTGTGTTCAACAGAAGAAAGAAATTCATACAGGTTTGGAACAACTTGAGGGTGAGTTGGGTTAATTATTAAAATATTTCATTATTTGAGGAGAATTATCCCTTTTTACACTGGTCAAATGTATACCCTGGGTAATTTTAAGAAACATTTGAAATACATAAAATCAATTATATGTAAGTAAATATTTCGTGTGTATAACTTTTAGAATTGGCAAAAAAATAAGTTGATTTGCAATGCACTAAACTTTGTCACTGCACTCACTGACCCTCTTCAAATCATTTTAACAACTCAATCTTATAATGACAAGCCAAATGCACAGTAATAAATGTTCCCATGCAACAGAAATGAGTCCAAGTAAACACAAATGCCGTGAAACAAAGTAAAAGCCCTGTTTCCCATCAACAGTGGTGCTGCTGTCGTCGACTTGCGAAAGTTTTGCTGAGTAGTACACCGCCGTATCTGTGTCAAGCGCGTTTATTGGTTGTAGTGCCCTACTCTACGCTTACAACCACCTACGACACTGTCGAGTGGTGTAGGCCTTCTCCATAACACAAGGCCGCAGAGCAGTTTCCCGTCTCCCTCAGGCTCCTGAATCGAGGACGACGGAGCCATAAAAATAAATATGAGAAGAAGAAACAATATTTCTCATATATGTGTGCCTATAGGCTATAAATATGAAAAAAATCGAAATAAATTGACTGAATGCAACTGAAAATGTTAATGTATTATAGTCAAGTTTAAATAACAAAACAACCGCCTTATATTTGTGTAAAGAACAATGGATAAGCAGTGACAGTCCCTGAAAGCTAAACGAATAGACAAAAGCAGTTTGTTGAAGCTGTAATGTAGTGTCACACCAGATATTTTCAGGAAAAAGTTTTTAGGCTGACTGTGCACCTCCACCCCTCCCTTTCAATGTGTGTGTGTGTATGTTAAAATGCTTACTCCGCCATTTTATACAATCCACTAAGAAAAAAATAAACTGACAGCGAAATATTGTAGATAGATCGGCGACGTAAAGGCACAGCATTAAATATATAGGCAGATCACTGCAGTGCTGCAGATGAAAGGTTTCAACTCACCCGTGAAATATTTACAGTGCCGTCGAAATGGTGTCGATGCGAGAACCAAGCCTATAAAACCATGGAATCCCCGAGAAGGGTTTGCAAAGAATGTTTTTCTTCCGCAAATGAGAAAAAGTCCAGCCGTTGAGGTTTCAGGGTACTCTACAGTCGCAAAATGGTGAATGAAGCACTAAGCCTTGACAACCAGCGCCATCAGCCAATCGGCGTCCACAAAAGGGTACAGTAGCCTGTCGGTATTAGGGTAGCCTTTGATAAGGGCGGAGTCATCTGTCAAAGTCCTGTTGAATCGACAGGTCGTTTCGGACCAATCGCGTTATGGGAAAACAAAGAAACAGCTGGACGATCCTGAAACTGTTTCAACCAATGGGAATTAAAGGGCGGGGCAACTGAAGGTAGTAGGTGGGCGAATCCATGGGCGAACCTGAGAATATTAACAATTAGCAATTTCAAAATACTTCAAAATAATAATCAATTTGACTAAATCATCATAGCAAAATCATAATAAATAAATAATGTAATTTCAAGTAAAAAAGTCCCTTTGTGGACATTACCTGGACGCTTGTGGAATGACCTGACCATCTCAACCCGAGCAGCCTGCCTGCCTGCCTGCCTGCCTGCCTGCCTGCCTGCCTGCCTGCCCTGCCTGCCTGCCTGCCTGCCTGCCTGCCTGCCTGTCTGCCTATCTGCCTATCTATCTATCTATCTATCTATCTATCTATCTATCTATCTATCTATCTATTCTATCTATCTATCTATCCTTTGTTATTATTTATTATATTATTTGTATAGTTCTCATCTAACCAACAATTAGCCTAGCAATATTGCCAGTGTTTTTAATTTTTATTTATTTATTTTTGCTCACCAGCCACTGTGGCTATTGGTTTTCAAATTACTAGCCACTCAGCATTTTCATTGGCCACAATATATATATATATATATATATATATATATATATATATATATATATAGTGAGGATTAATCATAATGCATAGCGCAGGTGTTTAGTTTTTTTTATCTTCTAAGTATTTATTTTGAAAGTACAAACTTAAGACTTGAAAATGAGTTGTTTTGCTTCCTGTCTATTATTTATGCTTTTATTTACATAATGTCATCCTCTTTGGAAAATCCCACTTAAACTGGTAGCTGGTTTTTTTTTTTAAGTGGGATTTTCCAACAGGAACATCATTATGTAAAATGAAAAAAATCCTAGGTTCGAGTATGTTTCAGCTATTTTAGCATTACTACATAAAAAGTATCTTATATAGTAGCTATAGGCTACTGAAAAATTATATAAAACAGACAACAACTTCCGTTTTCATTTTACACTTTCTTTACCTGATCCAGCCAATCGCAGAGCTCATCAGCCAGTGTCTTGAGCCCGCCTTCCACAGCCAGCGTCATCAAATCAACCTGTGATTGGTCAAGCTGTGGGGTCTTCAGACCAATGACCAAGCCGTGTGATGAGCTCATTATGCCTGTTGCCATCACTGCAACCAAACAGGAAGGGTTGTGAGTACATTAGTTTAAATGAGGGTTTAAAATGCAATGCCACAGAATAGCAGATAGACATTTCTGCATAGCAAATTCATTTAATGTGATTTTATCATTGTGGGTGGCCTCCTCTGAGCCATGTTTAAATAAATGTGTGGTTTCAACACATGCAAATGGCTGTGTGTGGAACTGCATACTATGGAGATGATCAGTTCATGCATCACAGCTCAGCTGGACTGTCACGCACTCTGCATGCAATTATGACATGCAATGGAAAATTGCATAACTCGTACACACACACACACACACACACACACACATCATCCAGGGTAATCTCCAAAACACTGCCACACCCTGCTCTGTTGTTCTGTTAAAGCTCCAGAGAAGTCCTGGCAGGGGTTGATGTTCATTAGATATGTGAACAGTGTCTTGTGTAATCTTAACATTTAACTACGAGAAGGAAGAACTGAGAGTTAATGCTCAAAGGCCAGTTTCATCCTGATCTATAAAACAAAGTGAAAACGAAAGGGAAAGGGAGGCCAAAATGTAGCATATTCAGTCATAATGAGACTTTCAGGTTGACTAGATACACACTGTGACGGGGATATTATGAAGTACAAAGGGTATAAGAAGAGGGCTCTGCTTTAGAAGGGGCCTATTTTAGTTTTTGACTCAAACAACGAGGAAACAAACATCTCTGGTCTGACGTCTGACTAATAAACAAACCTGTAAAGACAAGAAGCACAACAGACAAATATAGTAAACTTCCTGGAGCACCAAAGAGATATCGATCACATATTATGTTATTTATAGTACAGATTTTGTGCTTGAGTAAGAAGTATTTATTTGATTATTTTCCTCAAATGTATACAACTGCATTATCTCCTTTGTATTCTCTATTTCTTTCATTTAGACTTTAAAGAGAAAGTCAAAAGCCAGTCAAGTGTCAAATCAATCAAGTCAAATACCACAGATTCACACTGCCTCTTCAAAACACACAATCAAAGACAAATTAGGCCTCCTTGTTACAACCAGCAACCGGTTCATAGTGCCTTATTTTCCAGCAAACCTTGCCCTTTGACCTACCCTTAACAGGTCAACGAGCCCTCACAGCAAGCGTCCTGGCTTCCCTGTCAATCAAGTGTGACCCCAACTCCTCCACCCACGACCAATTATGAGCTTTTGTAAGACATTTGATTATTTTTTTAGGGTGAAAAAATTCAAAGTTGCAAAAAAGTGATCTAAAAACTCGACAGAATAAATAATAATACACAGAGATTTGCGCATATTGATAGGTCCTGCATTGAATACATATTTTGGGTGTTTTAGTGGTTGCAGGATACATAATCAAATAGGCCTGTACTAATTATGCTAAAATCATAACAAAAATTATATAACTTTGGCTTTTGAAACACTACAAATGATAAGATGTTTAATAATACCTGAACAGTAACACTTTCAATGTTAATTTCTTGCTAGTTTGTTAGCATTAAAATGTCAAGAGCCTTTTATGACAACACATTTAATCAGAAATCAAACTCGGACTGTAAACTTTATAAAGCCTAGTTTAAGTTTAAATTTGGAAACTGTTAAGATTAAAAACCTTAATTAATCGCGTAAACCTATGGCAAATTACCCTTCCGGTTTGGCCTGACATCATCATTCATGACCAATGGCTCTGAAAGGTAAAGACATTGGAGCTTAATCTTTACATTTCATTTATGTAGATTAGCTTTAAGATAACCTATTTCCACACCACGTAGCAACACCTAACGGAATTGCAAAAAATTGGTTTACGTACATGAAAGTACAATTAGATGAAGTTTTTATACATACCTTAAAAAAGACACTTCGCCTTTAAGAGCCTCGAGTGTGAACAAGAGTGAACGATGGCGATGTTTTAGCGGCAGAGGGCGCTGTTTCACAAATAAATACAAGTGGATGGACACATTCTTAAGTTCTCAGAAGTTCTTTTCCACCTTCAGGCTGATGTAATTAAACGGGTTTATGTTCGATTCCAGGGTTCTTCTCTAAAACGAATGATTCTTGTTTCATGTTAAACCCTTGCTCTTTGGTTCGTGCAGAAACGTTAAGTGTTAACGGTCTACATGTGGCGTGGATTTCTAGTTCATTAAGAATGCAAATCCTAGTTTATTTTGCATCTTGCTTCAGTTCAAACAGGATCTAGCAATAGCAGCCCTTGTTGTATTTTCAAACGGAACCTACAGAAGCAAAACTACTAAAGTGCATGGAAAAAAAACTCTTTATGCGTGCTTGTACAGGCCCAGCTTTTGTCCCGACCGGTCCCTGAAAAAACACCATGGGATTACTAGGGTATTATTACTGTAGTCAAATGCCAAATTAAGTATTATAATCGCTTTTTAGGATTAGTGAATCTACCCTTCTTATTACTGGTACTCATTGAATTCGATTTTAAATTTAAAAAAAGTTACATTTGTTCAGTTTAGTTTGTTATATTAAATTTCTTTATAAATATTAGTTGAAAGTGTTTGCTAACCAATACCATCACAATCAAGATAAAATTAGGAAACTGAGAGACGCAAATGAGTAAATGATGAGAAAGCCAGATCCGTTTTTACCTGTTTTAATGAACCCTGATTACAGTTTTAATTACAAGAGCAAAGGAAACCACATGAGAAACTAAAGTATACATGGTTCCTCGTAACGTCAAGTTTCGTCTCTCTTTACAAAGTATTACATAACCATTGAGAGACAGATGGAAAGCTTTAAGAAAGAAGCAAAAGACCTTGAGCACAAGAAATATTTGTCCTTTTTTCTTACATCATCCCCTCAAAATGGAAAATATATATTTATATATGTACACAACCAAAAAAGAGAGACATTAAAATAAAAATAATGTGATAGCATTCACGTCACTCTTCCCTCTTCGACTGGTTTCTTAATTACAACTAAAAACCAGCATTAATACAAAGCCAGAGCAATTTAATATCATGGTATCAAAGAGGGTAGAGGAGTACGATTTATTAAAATGTTCATCTTGAGAGGTTAAAATTCAGGTAAGGGGTACAAACGAAATACCAGCAATAATATCAACATTAAAAATGATAAATGGTAATATAAACAAAAAAAGGTATAATAAAACAGCACGGTTTATATTGAAGAGAGAGCGAAAAGAAAAAGTATTTTCTAACAAATAGGGAAGCAGTCAGTTGAAATACAGATACTGAACCTGTGTAAGGCCGCCAAACAAACTAAAAAAAAAGTAGTTAAAAAAAAAGAAGGAAAAAAATGAGTGTTAAGAGTGTCAGGTCCTATACTTCCTCCTTAGACGAGGGCTAAGAGGCTGCATGTCCACTTTCTAGCTGTCAGTTTGCAGAATTGAGGTCCCTTTCTCAAGGATATGGTCATGATGTCATTTACTACAAAGTCCCTGCGTATTGCTACAAATGGAGCTGGCCGTCGCCAAACGCTAAGCCAAATAGGATGCGATACCTGTTCAATCTTGATCATCGTGGAGAAAACACAGCCTCCTACAACTAAAACACTGCAGAGAGACTGAGAGGGAGAAGGCAAAAGTGACGGGTCGAGTTAAAACTATACGTGTTCCTTATAAGGCCGAGGACAGCCGTGCCGTAACGATTGGTCAGTTGTGTTTTAGCTTTGTCTCAGAACAACACTTTTCTTTTCTCCTGAAACTAAACATCTTCCTTACATAGATTTTCCATATAGATTTACCTTCTGAAATAGAATTTGTATCAAAACCAGCGTTTGTTCTTTTATCAAATATATACGTCTATAAAGTGAGAATATATGGACTCTAAATGCAAATCTTATTTAGGATAGTTTCTTTTAAGGTACAAAACTAAATAAGGCATAAAAGCAGTGTCTGAGGTCATGTTTCTAAGGCCTCTCCTGTATGCCAGCTTGTACGTGTCAATAAAGCAACCCATTTAAATGCATTGGGCGGTCAGTCTTCCGTAAAAAGGCACAGATGTTTGTTCATTCGAAGTTTTATATTCAAAGACAACCTATTAGATAGAGGAAAGCGATTTGGGGAGGTATGCCTGAGATTCACACCTAAAAAACCAAGAAGGGTTGTGGTCTTTCCAGACGCATTGTATTAATTGTTTTAGGGATGATTATGAAGCTCAAACCACAAAGCACCCTCTGATTCGTTGCCCCACCATTCCTATAACGTTCCCTCAGGGTTAAAACGGCATTATAAAACAAATTAAATAAATAAGTTGGAGAAGGAATAATATGTGATCTATAATTTGTCATCCTGCTGGTGGTCATGAAGGACTAACACATATATAGAATAAATCCCCCAATGTATATACACGTGTTAAGAGACGTTAAGAGGTTGTTGAGTGGTCCCGTTGAGTCCAACTCGAGCTTGGGAAAGTTGGTGTCCAGAGCCGGTAGTGAAGGCTGGTAGCACAATAGCATTAATGGCTCTGAAGGCATTGACAGGAAGGTCCTGGTTTGAAAGCCAAAGGCAAGTTGGTTCTGCAAAAAGTCTGGTGCTTGAATCTTAGTATGTAAAAAGAAAGAAAGAGCATCCATATCCAAAAAATCTGAGAACTATGGTTGAGTTTTAGGTGGGGGGAGGGGTTAAGTTGCAGGATCTTTCCTGCATTCACTTAATCCAAGAGTGTCTGTTTAATAGAGAAGAAGTCCACTTGCCCGTGCTCAAAAAAATACTTATCACAATCTAATTATTCATTATCACCATCTCTACTGATGTTTTACAGGCGTGCATCAACATCTGGGTTAGGCACTTCTGTAATCTCTTGATTTTGTTTAAAAAGGTATTGAGTTGATCCTACTGGGGAGCTTATTGGTGGAAAAAGTGTCCAAGACTTCAATGAGACTAGTGGGATGGTGTTAATCTAACACAGCAAACAGAAAGGAATGGGTTCAGTAAGCAAGGGACTCTGGGCTAAACTTGTGGAAAGGGCCTGGTTACTTAAAATCCATTAAAAAAAGATGTCAGTATTAATTTTTAGTGTTGCAACATCTTGAAGTGAGTGAACCTGCATGTACAGAAGTTTGAAGATGGTTCGGGCATCAGAACTTGCTGAACGGATGGTCTTCACGTAACTTCTGAGAGCAACAGTTGCCTTCAGCCTGTAAGGAGGACAGCTCTGTTTTGCTAAGTTTGTGTGTTTGACCACGTCCTCTTCAGCAAACGTTGTTTTTCTGAAAGACAACTGTGCCGTTGCTCGCTGTAGCTCACAGTCTCACCCTCCTCTGGCCTGTCCCCAGGGGTGCAACTAAGTCTCCGGACTCCTCCGGTCTTCATTTTCCTCCCCCTAGTTTGGGCCCCACCTCCTGGTTAAGCTCCTCCCTCTCTGCCCTGCTCTCTCTGTCCTCAGCCTCTTCGGTTCCCGCCTCCATCCGCTGGTCCTCACTCCAGCGGCGTTTGAAACGCAGCTTCAGAGGGATGCAGAGTGTACCCCCAGGGCTGATGGGAGCGCCCTGGCCCAGGTTTCAGCTCCCTGGGTTCTGCTTTTAGACCTTGAACATCTGGCCCTACCCCTGAGGTAGGGGCAGCTGGGGTCTTGAAGACGCTCTTCCTCAAGATCGTCATCATCTGTCATACGATCGTGGTTGGGTGGAGGGGCAAGGCCACCGTTGGGTGGGGAGGGGAAAAGACATCACATTCATCATCTTCATGTCTCCTCGCTGATGTCGGTGACCTCGACTTCTTCCTCCGACTCCATGTCTGAGATGGGCTCAACCTAAAGGAGGAAACAAATGGTAAGTTACAGAAAGCCATTTAATTCTCTAAAGTCGCGTTTCCACCGTAGTTACCAAGAACTATTTTGCCCCAGACCGCTTGCTTACTGCGTTTACACCGCAAACTAAAGTATATTATGGTGACTAGGGCTGTAGTCAACCAAAGAAATGCTTGAGTCGACCAAAGTCTTGTCCTGAGTAACGATTAGTCGACTAAAAAAAAAAAAACGGATGTTTTGATTGAACATTTTTTAAACATAATTGTCATAGAGCAATTATAAAACAACAGCAAAAAAACATCAAAAATATTTAAAACTATAATAATAATAATAATAATGTAAATCTTTGAAAATTAAGTGATTTTTTTAACTGGCAAAGAGTAAGGAGCTCTGTCCTAGTTCTACGCTGGTGACGCACCTAGGTCACAATCGCGCACCTGATTACACCAAACGCGACAAAAATATAACTGCAAATCTTAACAAAAGCTCTCGTTATACAAGCTGTATTCTTCTTTACTTACAAAGATATGTGTTAACCTTTTTCCAGCCGATCTCAGCCATCTAGGCGTTTTAAACAACACACAAAAAAACACAAATAGCCTAAAAAACAATCTGAAATAGGCTGTGTTGTAAGAAGGCATATAGGTTTATTTTCGCTTTGTTACATTATTTAGGCTATTTTCAAAAGCCGTCCAGTGTACAAATAAAAACGAAAACATTAAGAAAACACAATCTATTGAGTCAGCATGATAAAGCCTTAAAAGGGCTGGTCACGTGTTTTGCGTGCTCAAGTTTAAACCGTAAATTAAAGCATTTAAAGTTGGGGATAAAACAGGCCAATTATATTTTGAATACATTAATAAATAACTGCTTAAATAAATTAAGTAAATATCAAGGAGTAGGCTAAATCATTAAAAATGTATTTCTATTGATTAAAAGAAAAGCGACTGGTCGACCAATAAGAATGTCAGTTGACCAATACGGTATTGAACTGATTAGTCGACTAAACGACCCAAGTTAATAGTGACGTTGAACTGCGTGCTACTACTCCTCTCAGTCTGCGCATTTGTTTTGAGTTTTGTATGAAGGAGATTCAAGCTGTGCTCTTTTGTGTGCGATTGGTTTCATTAACGAGGTAAACGCATTCAGAAAGCTTGTAATGCTAGATATAAAAGTCGACGTTTGTTATCAGTGGACATTGACCGATAGATGGATGGGACGAACTCGCGCCATCGGGCAGAAAGAACAAGTGGTAAGAACAAATCATTTTCAGCGCACAAGTCCCACCCCAAAAGTTCCTGAACTCTGAAAAGTATCTACCTCGCCAGCAGGGACTTTCTGGGGGGAAATTTTACCTGGAACTGACTTTAGACCCTGGTTTCGTAGACCGAGTACCACCCCAAAGTTCCTAGTTCCTGGGAAAGTTCCTACAGTGGAAATGCGGCTTAAGAAGCTACAGTTCTTCAGAATTAATTTTAAGGCGAACATACCTTGATCTTTGGTGGACCACCTGGGGTTGAATTGTTGGTCATCATTCCAGATGAGGCAGAGTTTGAGGACGAACCAGACTCCCCACTGTATGAGAAAGAAGCAGCAGCACTTCCAGAATTCAGAGCATGTCCTGCTCCCAGCTGAGGTTGGCCCCTCTCTGTTTGCGGCCCAGTGGTGGTGGCTGCAACTTAAACTTGAAAGGAGATAGATGAGTCTCCTCTAGCCTGGTGGTGCAGAGGGTGACTTGACAGGTGTGGACCTACACCCACTGGCCCTCCCAGTCCCTTGTCTGGGCGTTGGGGCTGGGGGATGATAATGTTGGGGTAGTGCAAGAAAGCACGAGGACTCAGATGATAGTTGTAGACACTCTGAGTGTGAGCTTGAAGATAGCGCTTCATGTCTTCTGGATTGAACGAGAAGTGGGAGCCCAGCATGGGTGAAAGGGATGGAGAAGGTGTGTAGGGCATGTGAGATGTAGGGGTCATGGAGAGAGCTGGTGAAAGAGCAGGACCCAGCAAGCCTCCAGGGCCTGGGAGAGGGGACACTGGGAATGGGGACAAGGAATCAGGGTGGACCCTGTGAGTGGGCACATGGGGCCCGCTCCTGGTGAGCCCAGTTGGGTTTGGAGGTGCACCGTAGACACGGAACAAGGAGTCGTGGGACAAGCGTGGATGGAGCAGATTTCTAAAGGCACGGTCAGCCGGGCGGTCATCGCCAGGAGCTATGCCAGTTTCTTCAAGCTCCGAGTTGGTGGAGGTGCCATCGCTGCAGTCGGAGACAGAGCCACGAGCTATGCGTCGAGGCACAGCACTGAAGACACCCGCACGACGCAATTCCGCTGCAGGAGAGAGGACATCCGATGGCGTGGATGGAGGGAAGCGGAAGTGAGTGCTAACTCCGGATGGGACAGGTGGGGCACTTTGTGGAACACCAGAACCTAGAAGGGAAGGTTGAGAAATGTTAATAGCTGAAGTCTTGTTTTACTTTATATACCAAACCAAATGAGTTTCAAAAGATTAAGATTTAGAAGCAAGGATCTTGACCTGCAGAGCCCATGTCAATGAACGGATAGTTGACCAGCACCAGCTTGTTGAAGTTGAACTTGTAGGTGAATCTTTTCCCTTTGGTCTTGTGCAAGATCCTTTTGTTGTAATAGTATCTGCAGAGACAGTGTTGGCATGGTTAAGCACTTGTTAAAGCCATTTTAGGATTCACAATTTGTTGAAAGCCGCACATTTGTTTTTGACATTCTCACACTTGCCAAACTTTGTACAGGAAATGACCAGTTTAGAGATGAAAAGGTTCAACAACATTGAATTTGCATGTTTCCTATGGGAAAAATAAGATGATCAGTTTTCCAACACATAACACATCAACCTCTAGTTCTCTTTACTTTCAACAAGTGATGCATCAAAAATTTTATTTCTTGGCTGAAACTGAAAACTTAGTGCCAAAACTTTGGAATACCAATAAATTATATTAATATATAGTATATTTAGTATATTTTTTTTTAATTGGAGTGACTTTACAATAACAAAAATAAAAAGTTAAAACAGGTACATACACTTTTTATGCTTGTGTAACAGGCACAAAAATGTGTAGGCAATATTTCAGTAAAATAAATATAAAATTTAGCAGTACTATGAAGTTTCTATAATGTAAATTATAGATCATGATGTTTACAATTTTTTCACCTTGACTATCTGATACACTGTGCGAGATGTATTCTGAATGAAGAAACAAGGAAAAGTAGTGTACACACAGATGTTTAAGTGAAACAATCTCATACTGCAGCTATCAGAACGTAAAATTTCAGACTGAGCATTCCCAAGAGAGAGAAAAACCAAACCCTTTTCAGTTAACCTGATGTAATTATCTGTATCATTAAGGAGTAACTCAAGGTTATTGTATATAACATACACATGTTAAATTCTTACACATGAAAGGATTCCAGCCAACCAAAATCAGATATGTGCAGAGCAGATACGTGACTTTGTGGCCATCTGAAGCTTCAGATGTTAAAATGATTTATGGGTTCAATGTGTTTAATTAAGATGTCACCGAGGGTGCTGAGAGTGCATGTGTGAGAAAACATAATTGTGATATACAATGATCTGTGAATCGGGGCACTGAAAAGTTCACAGGAACATACTCGACAGAAAAGGGCACACACACATGAACACAACACTTACACATGCACAACCCTGCTCTTTGAAGTGCATTTGAACTTGCTTCAAAAGAGTGTTTTTGCACATGTGTGTTGTGCAGACATTCACATACATGGAGTACATATGCCGTTGAGTAAAAATGTGGATCCATATGGCCTTCTGTTTACTTTCACCAAGCAAAACACACAACATCCATCATAAAAGTAGCTTTCTGGCTATATCATAGTCTACAAGCAGCATCAGGTTAACAGGTAAATAAAACAAATGTGTACATATTGAATTGTCAGTTGGTCTGAAGTCTGTTCATTTTCAACAGCTCAACAATGGGATGCCTGTGCAGCCTAGAGTCTGTCTGAATGGTGTTTGATTTTTAAAGAACACGTGCAACCTCTTAGGTATGGATGAAAAGAGTGAGCAGAGAGAGAATGCCTTCAGGCATTTCCTTTCCATACAACTAGTTCCACACTGAATGTTTGTTTGAAAGCAATTTTAAGATCTGCAGAATAGATTTACTTGTATTAAAATGTGCTAAACTAAACTGAAAATACTTTTATTGGTAGCTGAAAAACATAACTAAATTAGCCAAAAGTGTTCAGATATTACCATATCCTAAATTAAAATTGATTTCAAACTCGCCCAAAATGCAATTATATACCCACAAAAAAAGTCCTATGGTAATATCACATCACCTTACATAAAGATGGTACTCTTTCAAGCTAGTGCTAGTGTATTCCTGTTGGTTGCTAGCCTGTTGCTTACTGGCCAAACACCAAAATTTAGTAATTAGGCATTTGAGCAAAACTCCAAGCATAACTTAAGAATGAGTATAGTGATGAAGATGAAAAATTGCTAATTCATAGATGAAAAAAAAAAATTACTAGGGACGTACCATGGAAATTTTGGAAACCATGGAAGCCAGTAACCGATACATTGGCCGATAACTCTAAATCCAAATTGTTATATGATTTTTGAGAGCCTAATTCAAAAACAAAAGTCTCACCATTAAAAGCCATGTCCCAAGCACACAATTACAATCTTATGTAGCCTATTTGACAGACTCCACTTAACTATATACCTTTTTTAAAATAATTATTTCAAGCAATTCAAAACCATCATAGGGAACATCTGAAGTGTTGCAGCTGAACGAAATAATTTTTTGATTGCCTTTAATATATATCGACCAAATTTTCTTATCGGTC
The DNA here is from genome assembly GCA_030378365.1 of Hybognathus amarus. Classification (NCBI taxonomy): domain Eukaryota; kingdom Metazoa; phylum Chordata; class Actinopteri; order Cypriniformes; family Leuciscidae; genus Hybognathus; species Hybognathus amarus. The sequence goes on along the minus strand of JAQIUQ010003687.1, from coordinate 73,263 downwards.
CAATAACAATAACAACAAAATTTAACATTTCGGCCGAAACGGTGCAGCTATGGTGGCTGATATATTCGTGCATCCCAAAATTTTATAAATGATGGGCAATCAAACTTTACTTTTAAACTTTAAATTAGGGCTGTCAAACGATTAATTGCGATTAATCGCATCCAAAATAAAAGTTTGTGTTTACATAAAATATGTGGGTGCACTGTGTATAATTGTGGAAACTATTTGTGGAAATATTTTCATGTATACAGATATAAAAATATAAATATAAAAAATATATATAAATATCAATATTTTATACATAAATATTTTTTTTCTTAGTACATGCATGTGTGAGTATATATATATATATATATATATATATATATATATATATATATATACTCACACATGCATGTACTAAGACATATACTCACACATGCATGTACTATCTAATATATAATATATATTTTGTGTATATATATATATATATATATATATATATTTATATATATATATATATATATATATTCACACAAATACAAAAATAATTATACACAGTCCACCCAAATATATTATGTAAACACAAACTTTTATTTTGGATTATATAAAATTTTATTTTCGATTAATCGTTTGACAGCCCTACTTTAAATTAAATGAAACTTCACAATTATGTAAATGAAGAAAACCAGGTCAAAAGAGAATGTGTGTGCCTGTCTGCTTTGCGTTTGAGTTAACTAAGAGGATGTGTTTTGTGTCCTCCACATGTGCTGAACAGAGATGAGTTCTTTCTGTTTCTCAGCAGTATTCACAGTGTTCTCTACTGAGGAAGCTGAAGAACTTTCTGCCTCACATCTGACCCGTACACGGCTTTCTGTTGCCTTTATTCTTCCCTCTCTTCCTCTTCCATTCATATGTTCATATCTCTGAGAAATGAAAGAGTTGTCGGAAGTGGAGGACACAAACTAGTCCTGTAAGTGAAGGATGATGAGAGATAAGTGGGGTTGATTATTCTAGGATGGTAAAGGCAGGTTCAGCAGGTTTGAGTGGGCATCCGCAGGTTGCCATGGCGACTGGTCCAAAACGTTGAATAACACGAAGAGATAGACAAACAGCAATTGCAAACGGATTGCAATTGAGAGAAAAGGACGGAATAAAGGCAAAGGCGGAAAATGGAGTAAAACAAAGACAACCAACGCAGAAGTGTTGTTGAACACAAAGTCAGTTGACATAAGAACACAAAATCATCAGAAACAAAGCACTCTAGACTTTGAGCTAGACGCTATAGTTTACAGCTACAAAATGTTACTGTCTTACCATCTACTACCTAACTGAAATGGGCCTCATAAGCGAGTGATCTGAAATGCTCTTCATGTGAAGCAAATCCGTTAATGGTCACTTAGGCATACCACACAAATAACACTAAAATGAACAACAAGAGACTTGACTAACGTTCACAGTTGATGTTGATAATGTGACGTTCCTAGTCTATCATGCTCTATGTTAGCATTACAGTCAGTTGATACATAAAAACAAACATGCAGTTGATCATAGAATCTGGTGTTAACATTTTACTGTAAGTTAGTCCTCAGATAAGCTCAAAATTAGGTCTATTAAATAAGCACAAGAAATTACCACAATCTAATATGCTGCATATATCTGATATCTATTGGCATAGTATAGTGAGTCTACATGTTGCTAAGTAATCATGTTGCAACAAGTGATAAGGTACATTCACACCAAGGATAGCTATAATGATGACTGTAAAGTTTTATTAATTCTCATAGCTAAAGTGTTAACAAAACAGAGAAACTAAATAATTGGAATCATTGACAGGATTTTTTTCCAGCTGATGAATGTCAAAATATTGTCTTTGAATCCAAATCCACCCAACTTTAGTAAGCTCAAACTTTTAAAGCAGCAGGTGACATAATAACTGCAATGCGCTTATAAAATACAGAATAGTGCCCATTGGTGTGGATGCTAATATAGTAGGGCCCTGTGAAATCCGTTTTAATTTATTTTTTTTTCAAATTACGTATTTTCCGTCTTAATTCATTTTTTTGGGAGGGGCTGTTATTTTAGTCGTAAAAATAGTGTGCTTTTAAAGTTAATGATTAAAATGTATACAAATAAAATAGGAATGACCTTAAATTTATTGAGGTAACAGACATTTACTCAGTAGCCTTTTCAGGACAAACACTGCATGATGCAACATAACACTGCACTCTTCAAGTTACAACAAAATGAGCTTTAAACTGTCCAGTAAAATAAATTATATTTGTTTATATAAGTTTAAAGGAGTAGTTCACTTTTAAAAAAACTTTTGCTTATAATTTACTCACCCCCATGTCATCCAAGATGTCCATGTCTTTCTTTCTTCAGTCGAAAAGAAATTAAGGTAATTTGATGAAAACATTCCATGATTTTTCTCCATATAATGGACGTCAATGGGAACCAAACGAGAGTTTCAGTAAAAACTGCAAACTGTTCAAAGGGCTTTAAACGATTCCAGACGAATGAATAAGGGTCTTATCAAGCGCAACGATCACTCATTTAAAAAAGAAAATAACAAAGTTTAAGTTTTATAAGCTCAAATGGTCGCCTTGCTCTGTTCTGGGATGCACGTCTGTGACTCTCCTGTTCGAACTCGTTCATCAAAATGAACAAAATCTTTTTCTAGTGATCCCAGAACAGAACAAGGCGACCATGTGAGCTTATAAACCTTCAACTTTGTTATTTATCTTTTTTAAATGCATCAGCAATCGTTTCACTTGATAAGACCCTTATTCATCGTCTGGGATCGTTTAAAAGCCCTTTGAACAGTTTGCACTGAAACTGTCTTTTGGACCTTAAATCCTTTGATTCCCATTAAAGTGCATTATATGGAGAAAAATCCTGGGATGGTTTAATCAAAAACCTTAATTTCTTTTTGAATGAAGAAAGAATGACATGGACATCTTGGATGACATGGGGGTGAGTAAATTACTCCTTTAAATAAAGTCACACTCTGTCTCTCTCTCACCCAATGTCGCTCACGGAGTTTGCTTTGCTTTTGTCCAGTCCAGCGCCTCATAGACAGACACGGTGTGCACGTTGTGTGTGTGTGTGTATGTGAGAGAGACGCGTGAGTGATAGAGAGACGGAGGGAGAGTTGGGAAAGGAAATACAACTGAATATGCTGCATGTTTTAAATAGTGTTAAAAAAATTAACGAATGCAATATGTGGCGGCCAGAGTTAATTTTGTTGCCGCGAATTAGTCTACATGGAAACACTGCATAAGTCACGTGCAAACTGCTCATCACAGCACTGATGGCTTATAGAGTTGAGTTTCTTAACTTTTTGCCGACAAAAGCAGAGCCATTAAGACCCGCTTCGCCATGCTTTCATTGTTTGGTGTTAATTAGCCAATTCCACAATTCCGTCTGCCGATTCCGTGATTGCGGAAATCAAAGGGCCCTAATATAGTTATCATTATTGGTCAGGTCTATAACTCTAAAAAAATCAAACATGTATAATCTACTGGTTTCCTGACCCCACCTTGGATGAAATTAACTGAGGTTTATCAAGATTTTGGCCAAATCGTTTTGTAGTTAACCGTTAAAGAGCAGCCACAGCATCAGTAGACCGAGTACAAGCACAACTGAAATTACAAAAGATTTAATAAGCAGATTTAATCTTTACCTGAGCGCTCGGCTGAGCTTGTCATAATTCATCTGGGGCTTGCACTTGCGGGCGCCCACAGTCGTGCCACCTCGTCCGGGTCTTTGATGACGAACTTGCGTAATCCCCCTGCCAGGCGATGACATCATGGTACTCTTCTTTCCGCAGCAGCTCGCAGGATGAAGTGCCACAACTGGATCTGTCTGGAACCAGGACTCGACTCCGGCTTGTAGGCCCAGTCTGGGAAGGCAAACCCTAGAGGTCAGACACAAAAACACTTGAGTCTTGCCACTTCGACTCAATCTAGTCAATGTTTGGCGGGAGTAAGTTTTACCACATCTAATCTCGATTAATAAGGGGGATGTAATACTTCTGCAGTCTGTTAAATGACATTTATGCAGACTAAAGACTGATTTATACTTCTGCGCCAGACCTACGCAGTAGTTACGCCAGTTTTCATTTATCCTGCGTAGTTGTCTGTGTTGACGTGTAATTACACACGCAGACCACTAGTAGGCAGTGTCCATGGGCATAATTATGGTGCAACCCACAGTATCAAGGCAAAAGGAGGAAATGTGAAGCTATCGAAGATTCGTTTTACCTGGGGGAGGGGTTCTAACAGACCAATCACAAGGCTTACGGTCCACGTAGAATTGGCGCATTGTCACATTTTTGGAGAGGGACACGTCAGGCTACACGTTCTACACGGCTGACAGCATAGCTATGGTGTAGCTATGATTCGAGGCCCCGTCCACACTACTGCGTTTCATAAAAAAATGGAGAATTAAAACGAATACAATCTCCGTCCACACCAGCGTTTTATCTGCGTATTAGAATTGATCTCCATCCACATGAAAACGACTGAAAACGTGGATCACGTGACCATTCACCAACACTGGGCATGCGCGTGCCGGTGTAAACAGCGGCTGACGAATCAGGGAGGGACACGTCATGACCGATGACACCCAATCATAGAGCCGAGCGTGTGCCTCTGCGTCATCGTTTCTGAACTCCTCCGTTTTGTCTCTGTCTACACTAAAACGCCCTCCGGAGATTCAAAACGCAAAACGAAGCTGCAGCGTTTCTAAACTTCTCCGTTTTAGGTCTTCGTTTTTTCCGTTTTAGTCTGGACGGAGGTGCAAACATAGCAAAAGGTCTCCGTTTTTAAACGAAACGCAGTAGTGTGGACTGGAGCCTAAGAAATACAAATTAGCCTCAACTTTTCCTGAATTTTAGTCTGGTAAAAGCTTCTGATGCAATTCCTTTCTCTCGCTCATCTCTGAGTCTGAATAAGTTGTCAGAATTCCATAGTGTCCAGTTAACAAGCGCTTCGATGCTAGAAACCTTGAGGCAGTAGTCAAAACAAACACACACACACACACACTCTACTTTTAGACTTAATACTTGCAGAAAAAGAAGAAATAAGCAGGAGGTTGCTGGAGGCGAGACAAAAACATGGCCGTGACTTTGAGGATCTCATGTCTCATTACAGAAACTGTTTGTGCTTTGGGACGTTAACATGGACAGACGGTTACACAACATGCTAAGTGACAGACCTATTACAAATTCATGCACAACGCTGAGTCAACGTGACGGTATGAGACAGGGGAAAAGCTCTTTGAAACAAGCCTCGAAGAAACGCCTGAGACTTTGCCGTTTGGCATGCTTGGTCAAATATGAAAAAGCAAAGTCTGCATGCACAATCAGAATGAGGTGCAGTATTTCTGCTGACTCTAAATTAGACACGATTTCCTATTAGGAAAGAAAAAAATAAACCAGAGAACACAACAATGAACCAAGATTACATCTCTTAAGGCGCACCATGTCAGGTGGGAACGACTGAAAATAACAACATAATTCCCACACTCGCACACAAAAGAGAACGAGAGGGTCTTGGCGCACGACGTGTTGTTGTACTCAGTGGAATGCCCCTTTCAGATGGTTCAGAACTTGGCTGCTTATAAAGCCTATCACAGTGTTAAGTAGCGAATGCAGAACAGCTCAGCAGTACCGCCACCGCCAACCGCACACATGTGCCGCAGGGACGCACGCTGTGCAGGGGGGCGGTAGGATGACTTGGACATCGTGGGCTGGTACTAACTGTCCGTGACAACTGCTAAACAGTCGGCAATGTGGCTTGACTCATGACTGAGATGTTTGGTTTAGAGATCTCTTAAAATTGGAGATTTAAAACTGAAAAGAAGCAGATCAGTTAGACTTCTTGATATAAGCGCATGGTTAACCCAGAGGTAATTAATGTTGTCATATGGGCAACAAGTCAGTAATTATACAAGTTTTACAAACATCAAGTTCACAAAATGTGGTTCATGTAGTTATTAAAACTTAAGTAAGAGCTCAGTAGTGAGACCAATGTTGATTCATAAACTACTCGGCAAGTTCATTCAGTCGCGACTTTGTCAAACCAGCTTATGAAAGTCACTTACTAATAAATCAGACAAAACTAACAATGTGCCCTAACTACACATCGACGCAACACACGATAAAAGGTATCTTTTCCATGTTAATCAGAGTTTTTGTCCTAACCAGACGCGACGGTGACACGCGAAGTCTCTAATTTAGAAACGGTTCCCGTTTCTGTGACGTCGCGCTGACAGATCCGCCCACACAGAGATCTCATTGGATGGAAGTTCTGCGCGTCATGAATATTTAATCATCAAACAAGGACGACGAGGAACTGATTGTCGAAGTTCAAAGGCATTAGGTCACTGTGCCACAAGCGATAACGGATAATTTACCTCAGATTTTGAAAGGATATAATATAGCGTTCAAAATGAATTCTATGCAAACATACAACTGTACTTCATAACAAAATTAGTCAATGAGTATATTTTGTTCAATGTTTTGATTTTTAATAATGTTATTTCTTGATTTGATTATGTCCTTAAAGCTGCAATACCTAAGATTAGCATGTCGCCAGAGGGCGCTACATTCAAAACAACAACAACGGCTTTGCTTGATGAATGACGGTGGAGGAACGCGGAATGTAATGGGAACTGTTGTTTTCAACTCCACCGTGGATAAATCAGTCAGACGGAATTGAAAATTAGTTGTCATGGATGAGGTAAAGTTCAGTTTCAATAAATGTTGCGTTTAATGACATGCTTGTTTTTCATTAAACTGAAATAGCCGCAAGAAAAGTCAGGTTTAAAAGTAAATTAGTCATCACAGATGTTACTGTACGAGTCACTGGACGAAGCTATGGTGGAGAGGGTTTGAAGTCAAATCGTTGCTAATGTATCCTGACTTCGCCCTATGCTGCAATATGCATTTAGTTTTGCATTCATTTACAGAAATCAGCTGCTTGAATGACAATTGCTGATGTTATTAGATTTTTCAGGTGAGACTCTCAATTCATTCAGTTAACGGATGCTCTGAGGTCAAATTTTCAGACTGCAGACTCAGCAACGATTGTATTTAATTGTACAGTACAATCATAACATAGAACAGACATTATCTTCCTTTCATGTCATTAAACATAACAATATTGCTGGCCATATACTGATGAGAAAGTGTGGACAGACACACTTGCTGTCGCTGGAATTTTATAATGTCGCGTGTAGTTAGGACACGGTGTTAGAGACATGAATTCGGACTGCTCTGGTAGTGCTGCATGTTGATTCACAAAAAATAACCAGTTATTAACTCATGAATCAATTCAACAGAAACATGCGTTCTCACAATTTTGTGGAAAAAAATCTTCTCAACACTCAATTCAGACTGCATGCAAACACTTAATTCACAACATAAATAAAATATGACTAGTTTTTCTGGGTGTTGGAAGTTTCAGCAATGAAGGACACCCTGAAATAATACTGTTTACCAGTTGACAATTTTTTTTTAACTCCCCACCAAATGAGCCTGTAATTTCAGCCCGTTGCACAAAGAGGTTTGTAGGAATGAGACTTCAAAAAGACTTCAGATCCTCAAGTTGAATGCATTTCCCACCATTCATTCCAATTTGACCAAGACATGTCACACTAAACAGATCATATGTGATTAGTTGTGTGTTTGTGGGCTCAGACCTCCACCGAGCGAGTGGGCACAGAGCAACACAAAGCTTCCCACAGTGGGTGCGCGTTCAGCACTGACTCACGGCGTATGCGTGAGTGTATTTGTCATTCAGCTTTCACAAGAAGTGCGCCTTTTCCCTCCGCTCTCATACCTTTTCTCTCTCGTGCGCGTTGGGTCCCTGGCTCCCATACCATCTCCTAGCAACAAGACACTTTAGTGCTATAAATATATATAGCACAGAGATTTTTTTTAACTCAATTAATCAATTAATGAAATCAAAATGCAAAAGCTATAGCCTAGTTAAAAAATCCAAAGTACATTTGATTCTAATACATAAAGGAAGATTAAAAGAACAGCTCACCTAAGAAAAGAAAAGAAAATTAATTTACTCAACTTCATATCTGGTTTAAAACCTGTATGACTATTGACATTCGCTGTATGAACAAAAACAGTTCTTCAAAAAATCTTCTTTGCAGAGAGAAAGCCATACAAGTTTGAAACAACCTTTGAGAGTGAGTAAATGACAGATTTAACATTTTTGGGTGAAGTATCCTCAAGTTAATTTGCTATTTATTAGGGCTGTCAGACGATTCATCGTATTATTCGCATCGAAAATAAAAGTTTGTGTTTACATACACTGTAAAAAAATATTGTTGGTTTAACTTAAAAATGTAAGTAACCTGGTTGCCTTAAAACTTTAAGTTGACTGAACTGGAAAAAGTGAGTTAATACAATGAAGGAGATTAAATAAATCATCAGAAACTCAAAATAATAAGTTACTCAACTAAATAAATTAATTAAGTTGATTTGACAAAAGAAAAAATGTTGTGATAACAAATCTTGAAAAATATTTTTTTACAGTGTAATATATGTGGGTTCACTGTGTATAATTATATATATATATATATATATATATATATACACACACACACACACACACACACACACATATATATATATATATATATATATATATATATATATATATATATATATATATACACACACACACGCTTGTTTCATGTATATACTGTATATAGATTTTTATATAATTTACTATATATATATATATATATATATATATATATATATATATATATGTGTATATTTTTTTTTTTTTTTTTCTTAAATATCCATGCATGTGTGTGTATATGTATGTATGTATGTATATATATTTATAGATAGATACATACACATACACAAAATAATTATACACAGTGAACCCACATATAATATGTAAAAACAAACTTTTATTTTGGATGCGATTAATCGTTTGACAACCCTACTATTTATTGCTATTTACTTCAAACTAAGTCTGCCATGTTTTTTGATTGTATTAAAAAAACAAAAACCTACTCAAGCCACACAATTTGACTGTACCTGGATGAGTTACATGCCAAATTTGCCTACATAAGCCCAGGTTTTTTTGTACTCTCTAACCAGCAACAGTAATAGTAATGTTTGCCATTACCATAGCATGGTGATGATCAACAGGTTGACATTCTTTAATAAGAAGTAGGGACATAAAATAAACCCTGGCACGGGCTAAACGGCAGACTCTGGGAGGGCCGAGGAATGACTTTATAAGAAACCACTTTGAGGTACTTTCAAACAAACCAGTGTGCCATAACACACTCTTTTTTTCACTCAAGACCACAAGCCCACAAGACAACTTAGCCCGTGCACACAAACACGCTAAATCAAAGCGCAATAACAGCTAAAACAGGCACGTCCCCTGGTGTCAATGGGTTCTGCTGGGACTGCTGTCTTGACGGTTACTGTCACTAATGAGTATGGAGTCAGGAGACCGCCAGACAAAACCCTCGTCTTGACAGGGCCCTGTACACACACTTAGAAAAACAATATGACATAAGCATTACATGATAGCACCTGTACAAACTGTACCGGCAACGAAAAAACAAACCGGCTGACAAATATCTGACCAAATATTACACGCGAGGTAGGGGAAATTGAACACTAACATCCGTCTTGGCCTCGTTCTTTTGCCCTTTCTGTATGCAAAGTCTGTAAAAACACCACCTATTGCCGTCGTCTCTGTTTGCGATTAGTGCTCAGATGCAACAGCTCTTTTTATGGCGGAGCCGTGACGCAAGTACGAAAAAGAAAACAAAAAAGCCATCCTCTGCATCTCGGGGCTGTATTTAAAGGCTCAGAAATGTTTAGGGCCCCGCGCTCATTCGTTCTGTTTCTCTCCATCTCTCCCCCACTTCCCTCCCTTCCTCCTATTCTTTGTGGGCTCTATATTTAGGCAGAGGAAAAGGTCGTTCTCCATCTACTAATGATGGTGGCGACAGGGAAAAAATGGCACGAGTGTGTGCCAGCTTGAATGTGCGCAGTATGAGTAATACAAAAGAACCACGAGCAGCTCTGCTGCCTAAATGTTTGTCTTACAATAGACAGTGTCACTCAGACAGTGAAAAATATTGACTGCTGAATGACACGCGGCCCTTCTGACGTCCATCTGCACACGTTCAACACTTGTTCGCACTGATCCAAGCTTAGCGTAGTGAGTAGGCTAAGTGTTGTTTTGGTCTAATGAGAACGCCCCGGATGGAAAATACAACAGATCCCTGCAAACTGCATGTTTATGTGTACATTCTCTCGAAGCAAAACAGATCTCACCTTCTTGTTTGCGTTAAGACGACTCATCTGGGTGATACCTGGAAGCTACTTGATTTAGATGCATAATCAGTGATTCACAGTCATGTAACAGTGACATAACGATGCAGATCAATCAATATAAATTTGGGAATAGTTTTACTAGCATCTTCATGCTCAAAAACTATTGCTTGTTACATCAAGACTGATTGTCAAGACAGAGCTATTTAATTAGCAAAAATCAATCAATTGGAGGAGTGTGATTCATTCACAGATCAGTGAATTCTGTCAGTACTCACCCTTATGTTGTTCCAACCCCGTAAGACTTTTGTTCATCTTCGGAACACTGAATTAAGATATTTTTGATGAAATCTGAGAGCTGGATCACTCCTCCATAGTACTAGTCCATAGGCTTCTTGAGGGATTGAAACTTGCCGGCCTCGAAAAGTTATTAATAGACATCGTTAAAATAGTCCAAGTGACTAACAGTGGTCTCAATCTTGACTTATCAAGCGACGAGAATACATTTTGTGCACAAAAACAAACATAAATAACAACTTTATTTCAACTATTCACCTTCTCTTCTAGCGTCTAGTCAGTTAAACTAGTGTAATTGCTGAGAGCTACGTCACACTTGGGCTCACTATTGGCCGACGCTGGTCATGTGTGTGATGTGTGTGACGTACAACAACAGATCATACGCTGTTAAACTAGTAACCTGACTCGAGGCAGAGAGAGAAGTAAATGAATATTTGAAATAAAGTTATTTTTGCTTGTTTTTTTTTTTGCGTCAAAAAGTATTCTCGTCAATTGATAAACTTAAGATTGAGCCACTGTAGTCACTTGCACTATTTTAACAATAGTTGAATTGTTGGACTAGTATGGAGGAGTGATCCAGCTCTCAGATTTCATCATAAATATCTTAATTCCTGTTCCGAAGATGAGCGAAGGTCTTACAGGGTTGGAACAACACGAGGGTGAGTAAATACTGACAGAAATTTCATTTTTGGGTGAACTATCCCTTTAATTCACTGATTCATTTGCACAATCACTCAAAAATAGAATTAACAAAAATATTTTAAAAAATAGTTAGGGAAGAATGCTTTAAAAATTATTTTAAATAATGATTTTAACACAAAATTAGTCCATCACTTATTCAAGCACAAGACTCAAGAGAACTTAATTCGGTACTCGCGCGTGTTTGAGATGTTTTGTGCACAAAACAAATCCGAAGCACACATCCAGAAACCAAGCCGCGTCTCAGACAACACGCAAACACGGAGTTCTCTTTCAAGTTTTGTTGCGGTTGAACGGACAAATTCACACAAATTTGTTAAAATCTCATCTTGGCAAGTTTCCCAGTAAACACAGTCGGTTATGGCTTAAAGAACACATTGGTGTTTTACATTTAAAGCCCTGTTTTAAGATTGTGTCTGATGAAATAGAATGGTTAAGATTAAAATTTGGACACATGCTGCTGGCCCGAGAATTTTTGGTTTCAAAAGATGCTTTCCAACAGGTTTTATCGTAGTTAAAAGTCAAGTCAATGGAGTTGAAACTGTCAGAAACCAAAAATTCTCGGGGCAGCATGTGTCCAAATATTAATCTTAACCGTTCTATTTCATCAGAAACTTAAAACAGAAATCTTAAAACAGGGCTTTAAGTGTAAATAAATAAATCATGAGTGACAGTATCAGTATATTCAGAATGGTGCATGTCCACTGGTGTCAAGTGAGTTGGTGCGTGAAAAAAAAACTAGACTTAAAACAATTCAGATGACTAAAATATGACTAAAACTAAATGGCATTTTAGTCAAAAGATTATGACCAACAACATGGCATCATGACTTTTGCGTAAACATACACGCCACTTTGAAGTCAAGTGTTTTCTATACACATTTTGAACTACTATTTACTCCGTAAATGTCCGAGCGAAACGAAGCAAAATGTAGATCTACATCTGGGAAGTAGGGTTGGGTATCGAGAATCGAGTATCGATTGGAACCGGGACTAACTTTTTGTTTTTCCTGGAATCGTTCAAAAGTGAAAATTTTGATTCCTAGTTTCGATATTCACAGTCCGTCGACCGGAAGAAGAAACCGCTGAACAACACCAACGAAGAAGCATCTACTGGAAGTGTTGGCATAACCCTGCGAGTCAAACATGAGTAGCTTATGTCGGCGGTCCAAAGTGTGGCTTCACTTTTCTAAAAATTACGAAATCTCGGCAAAATGCTAAATTTGTGACAAAAGGTTAGCTAAACTTTTTTGACAATGCCTCTTTAAAGAATCGGAATCGAGAATCGTTAGGAACCGGAATCGAAACAAGGAATCGGAATCAGAATCGTTCAAATTCAAACGATACCCAACCCTACTGGGAAGCGATATTTTTTTTCAGGATGGTAGGGGAAAGACTCATAAATGGTATTAACCCCAGTGACGGGTATGTTTAGGGACGGAGTTGGGGTAGGTCATATATTTATATATACAGTAATGCAATGTTAAGTCAACGGTGTTCATAAACATGCTGAAAAGCGATTATGCGTGTTGATAGCACGCCAAAAATGAAAATACGAATTGGCGTGTCATACATACGCCATTTCATGTGATCAGTCTGGACTAAAACTAAATCAAAATTTGCTCTCAAAATGAACACTGGAATAGAGCAGTGCAATTTCACTGGTATGTAATGTTAGTGTCATAACCTTATTTATTCACAATACAAGGTTACATGGGTAAAAAAAATACTATTTATTTACTTTTTTGCGACTGGAACAGAAGAAAAAAATTCTGCAGCATTGATCCCTGTGTTTCTCATTATTGGTGTGAATGGACCTTTACCCAGTACAAATGTGATCCCACTAAGCAGAAAAAGGTGATCTGTGGACAACAGACGGACAAGGAGAGAGCGAGTTTACCAGAAAAGAGAACAAACACTCAGGTTGAGAAGAGAGGATCAAAGCGTTGGCCAGTCATCTGTAGATGTGCAGTGCTAGCCTGCAGCCCTCACATGATCGCCGCCATGCACTCTTACATAACAAGCAGTGTGTGTATTTGTCTGCCCACAACACAGTCATGCCTTCTCTTGCTAACCCTGATGGTAAAGGTTCAGGGTTATTGCCCCTAACAGGCAGCAGACAGACACGCACATCCCCATGCTTCATCTCTTTCACCTCCAAACCCAAAAAAACAAACCTTCGGGATTAATTTGAGCTGGCGGTGCAGTGCTAACTGGAGAAGGTGTGCTGATACTCTGTTGGTTAATCTCTTGTTACCTAGTGAAGGGTCAGGCCAACGGTGTGAGTTTCTTGGGGACACTGACAAGATGCAGAGAGAGGCAGAGTAACTGAAAGTGGATGAATGATACATAAATTAAAAAAAAAACATTGGAATTTGCTTACAAAATGGACTTTGATAAGTCACATTGAATTTAATTAGGCATTCATTTGTTCAGTTCATTGCTACAACTAGTTTAGGCGCTTCCAAATGAATTTTATTGATTTTCAATTGATGCTGGGCACAGCGCAAAGGTTTACAATTGCACAAATGGACACAAGTTTAATATGTAATGAAGTAGACTGGCTTAAACACTAACATTAAAATCCATTTGTTACTGTAAACACTTTGGATTGCAACAATTCACCAAATGTGTCACCAGATATCACTGCACAGGTTCAGTAAATAAGCATGCTCAACGGCATTCAAAACTGAACCGGTGCGGTAGCTAGGTAAACACTGTGGCCGCTTTAATTTAGGATGTGTTTGTTGACATGCAGCGCACCTAGCTTATTTGACTGAACAATAATAGGTTCCTGTATGCTATGAGTGACAGGCATTATCATCACTTTAACTGTAAATAAATCAGGGTTGATTGATCACAAAAAGCTATTTCCATCAGGGCCACCGCTGAAGTTCACAGATGCATGGCGACATGCAAATGAAATTGAAAAGCAGTGACAGAAATGGCGTGAGCAACGGGTTTACACAGAGCCCGGCAACTCTACAATAAAAGTAGACAGGGGAACAAACTAAATTGTCAATATTAAAATAGCATTTTAAATAAATAAAACATTAAAATCTAAAAATTTAAATTAAACATAAAGCCATTAAATTGTTGTTTTTTGTTTACATTAAGTGGATATTAAAAAGTTTTAAAAGTGACACAAGTAATGTTTTTGCACTTGAATGGACAAATACACGCATGAATGTGTCATAATATCCTCATAAAGACAGCCTAAAATGAGCCAAACATTCCAGCTGCTGTCTCTATATTAATCAAACAACAAAAGACAAAAAGAAAACGCACTTGCTGTTCTTGACTGAATGATTATATATTAGGGGTGTAACGGTATACAAACATGACGGTTTGGTACGTACCTTGGTATGGTCAGGGGTCGGGGAGAGTAAACTAAACTAAACACAATTTCTTTTTTTTTTTACAAAGTTGCTTGTGTTTAAATAAATTATTTTACAATTACCTTGGCTAATGCTGTAAACTATACGAGAGCCCTTAAATACATATTACTATATAATTAAAGGTTCCAGTTAACAAAAGAGCCCAAATTATTAAATTCAGTTGCAATCTATTTTTAGATATAATAATAAACACTCAAATAATTTTTTTTAAAGTACTGTAAATTGCACATAAGGCAGGTTTTGAATTAACTTCTAAATCTAATTATAAAGTTAAATTTTCTACTCCAATTCATTTTTGAAATAGAATTATTTACACAGAGGCTGTCATAACTATTTAAACATACTTTAAATAATCAAGACATTAGTAACAGGTCAAGTAAATATAATGAATAGGCTAATCCAGTGCATATTTAAAATGCTTCTCTCTAGAGTTAATTTCTCTTGCGAACTAACCTGCTGTCGACATTAAATGCCGAGGTAAATGTAATGATTCATGAGATATCATTCTCAAGTTTTATTGGTATCTTTCCGCAGTTGAAACATTGAAAGATGTAAACACATAGACATTCATAACAAAGGCTAGATGTCTCTTCCGCGCTGCTGGCCAATGGAGGGCGACAAACGCACCTGGCGGCCATCTTGTAACAGGCAGCTCGCTCACTCGTAACATTGTGTTTTAATGGTGCATGTACTATTTAAATAACCATAACTTGCTCAATTTTCTATCGATTTTCAAGCGGTTTGGTTTGTTATAAACGTTATGAATAAGTGTATAAATAAATAATTATCTAGAATTATAGCCATGTTACGGAACACAGAGGCCACCAGAAAACTTGCCTGTGAAAAGATGGCTAGACGGTGATGACGATAGAGACTCTGTCGTAAGACATCTAGCCTTTATTATGGATATCTATGTGTAAACATTAGGATTGGGTATCGAGAATCGAGTATTCACTTGGAACCGGGACTAACTTTTCGCTTTTTGGAATCGTCAAAAGTTAAAATTTTGATTCCTGAGTTTCGATATTCACAGTCCGCCGACCGGAAGAAACCGCTGAACACCACCAACGAAGAAGCGTCTACCGGAAGTGTTGACATAACCACGCGAGTCGAACATGAGTAGCTTACGTCGGTGATCCAAAGTGTGGCTTCACTTTTCTAAAAATAACGAAATCTCGGAAAAATGCAAAATTTGTGACAAAAGGAGTATTTGTGACAGAAGGAGTATTTCCTTCAGAAAGACCATTGGTTTGCAAGGTTAGCTAAAATTTTTTGACCCTGCCCCTTAAAACAATCAGAATTGAGAATCGTTAGGAACCGGAATCGAACAAGGAATCAGAATCGTTCAAATTCAATAATACCCAACCCTAGTAAACATACAGATCATATTTTCCCTCTTCTTCAGTGCTCTTTACTGGTAGTTGCATTACATCGCACGCCCCCTTCTGGATTGGAGTGTGGATCGCCTGTTACTGAATGTATTCGCCGTGCGACCATGCACCGAACCGTGACGTCCGTACGGTTCGGGATGAATACATGTACTATACACTTACTATATAATATATATTATTTTTTACACAAAGTGCATGTGTTCTTTTACATTATTACAATTTCTGTACCTGAATACCTGAAAATCTTTAATTTCAGTCATATCTTTGTTCAGTTGTATTAGAGAGATTGGTAAGGTTTTTTTAAAGTAAGTTTTATAATTGTATATGTCCTTTATTAACCTATTGAAGTTTTGTTAATGGTATTCAGCTACAATGAAATGTTTAGCAATAAAACACGTGAATGAATCTACATTTTTTTACCTTATTGAAATCGAAATTAGGAATGGATAAGCAGAATTGGGACAGTTAAAATTCAAACAATACCTAATCAACACCGAATTAATATAAAAACTGTACGAAAAACGCTGCATTCTTGCGCAATACCGTAGACTACACTAACCCAGCAGTATGAGAATAATGCAACAAGCACCCTGTGCCAACAGTCTACATTATAGTCACAATACGGATAATCTGTCTCCTTGATCTAAAGTGTGTGTGATATTGCGCACTTGGACAGGTGTTTTGGGAACACTTTAACCCAAATACGAGAGAACTGAGGGCAAAGGGATCAAGTGTTTGATTTCATTTACAGGCGTTATCCTCTGCAAAGTGCGAGGTCATTTAGCCACCCATGTAACATCGTGTGGGTATTTCCCACCCAGGCAGAAGCTGAAGAGTACCTTGTGTCCCAAACGCCGTCGCCAAGGAGGAGCTATTAGCCATGTCTAATACTTTCACAGCTGTGGCTCCATAACCTAAACATCTAGTAGCTGTTATTTTCATGTCTACAATCTTCATGTCAACACCAGAGAGACCAAAACTCCAGTTACCGGCACACGGCGGTGGAGACAGGGCTCCAGATGTCCGGGACGCCACAGTGCGACGGCCAACTCTGCCCAGACAGAAACCAGACGCGTCACAGGGGAGTTCCTCGTAGGGATATGATTAAATCAACCATAAATGGTCAGGCAGGGTGCATTTCTGGGCCAATTTTCCTGCTATGTGAGGACTGCCGAGCATGAGGAGCAGCCTGCGACGGCCGTCTGCCAAACAATCCTTACCAACAGGCCTGTGCAGGTCTCATGAACTGCGCGTGCACTCGCAAGCGACAATCACCAAAAACCTTTCTGAAACATTAGCCTACATCTTGTACCTCATATGACACATTCAGATGAGAAGCATGTCAATTCAATATGTAAAATGAACATAACACCTGCATTTTTTTACTTTTCTGAGGACTACTATACAGTTTTCTGCATGTGCACTGTTCCAAAATTTGCTTGATATTTAAGCTGGTATGAAACATGAACAGTGTGATCCCATGGCATCCCTATAAAATCAACACTTTAGCTGTACAAAAGTTCAATGCCAGTGAAGCTTTCATTTGGATTTGCTTTAGAAAACAAATGTTTAAATACTCAAGTGTACAAAAGTGCAAAGATTATGGCCTGTTGTTTGATCCGTTGTACATGTTCACATGATATCCTCACAGGGTTGCTAATATCATAAACAAACAGTAAAACAAAGTTTAGTTTCGGTTTATTTTTGAATTGTTATTAATGTAATTAATATCAATATTTTTTACAGTGTGAGAAATTTCAGTTTAACTTCAAAACATTGATATTATTATATGAAACATATAAGGAGGAAACCTAAGTTTACCCGCATTATTCCTCAAAGCAAACAAAGTTAAATCCCTCCAATGGAAGACATTAAAAACATGATCTACTAGTGCAAAAGCCGAAAACAGCAACCTCTCTAGTTCACTGGTAATGTGAAATCTCCACGATTTAATCTTAAAAGTCTCCCAGCCCTCATGTTCTCTTCATCAGAGTGTTAAATCACACACTCCAGTGGCCTTCGCTCAGGCAGCCGAGCAAAAGTCATTAGGATCACCGAGGTTGCAAGGGTGATAGTGGCATTACGTTTTATCAGCAAGACGTGGGTTTCTAATATCTTATCACAGTGAAGCTTTCATCCTGGATTTATCTCCTGCAGGGAGCCACTTCTACATGAACTTTTAACCGATTTCTTTTCCTTCCCCCACTTCTGTTCGCACTTAGTCATGGGCAAAAAAGATCAATCAGAGGAAAACCAGTGCAGATCTGCTTGATTTTCCCAGTTCCAGATACCGGTTCAGGATAAGGACCACCCCCTCCCTGATAAGACGTCTATGCCACAAAGATCAACCATATACATAGGTGGATGTTCTTTTTAGTCCACCCAAAAAATCTGTCATCAATTACTCACCCTTATTTCATTCCAAACCTGAAGAAAAAAGGAAGACTTTTTGAAGAATGTTTGACTTTTATTGTGTGGACAGTTTTTATATGTCCAAAGAAGAAAAGGTTTGGAATGAAAAGAGGGCGAGTAATTAATGACAGGACTTTCATTTCTCGGGACTGACCTTCCCTTTAAAGGGTTAGTTCACCCAAAGATGAAAATTAAGTCATTAATTACTCACCCCATGCTGTACCAACCCCGTAAGACCTTCGTTCATCTTCGGAACACAAATGAAGATATATTTATATTATTTTTTATATATTTATTTTTAATCTGAGAGGTGGATCACTCCTCCACAGACTGCCTAAGGGACTGGCACTTGACGGCCCATAAAGTCATTAAAGAAAATGTTTAAATATTCCATGTGCCTATAGCGGCTCAATTATAAGTTTATTGCAAGCGACGAGACTACTTTTTGTGCGAAAAAAAAAACATAAATAACTGACTTTATTCGACTATTCCATTACTTCCTTATGGGCCTTGAGACGAGAGTAGAAGAGATTTCCAGAACGCATGAATATTCCAGAATTACTTCTTCGACTACTTCTTGTTACCGGCTGCTCACCGCTCAGGAGTATTACCGCCACCTATCGTATAAGATGATGATCCATATATAAGGCGCACTGTCGTTTTTTGAAAAGATTAAAGGCTTTTAAGTGCGCCTTATAGTGCGGAAAATACGGTAATTGAAAAGCGTATGTCCAGCTATATCAGCACATCATCTTATACGGTAGGTGGCGGTAATACTCCTAAGCAGTGAGCAGCCGGTAACAAGAAGTAGTCGAAGAACAAGGTCCTCATCTCAATTCTCGCCATGCGCCCATTAGGAAGTAATGGAATAGTCGAATAAAGTCGTTACTTAGGTTTTTTCGCACAAAAAGTAGTCTCGTCACTTGATAAACTTATAATTGAGCCGCTGTAGGCACATGGAATATTTAAACATTTTCTTTAATGTCTTTATGGGCCGTCAAGTGCCAGTCCCTTAGGCAGCTCTCAGATTTAATCAAAAATATCTTCATTTGTGTTCCGAAGATGAACAAAGGTCTTACGGGGTTGGTACAGCATGGGGGTGAGTAATTAATGACTAAATTTTCATTTTTGGGTGAACTAATTTTTTAAATCTGAGATGCTCTAAACCAGCAACACCCGGGGAAGGTAATGCTAAAGTGAACCTCAGCCTTCTGGTCTTAGAGGGCAGGTGGAAGTCAGCCAGATTAAATCTGGCTACAATCATCAAGCTCAGCGTTTTCTTCTTGATGCTCAAAGCTCACTCAGAGCAGCTAATTTTAACTGCCATCACCCTGCCTATGCCAGATTATACAGGGTTGGGCAGGACTGACCAGGGGAACTCTTCTCAAGAGTGGCCGAAAACAGCAACACAAACTTAAACTGACTTAGCTGAGCGATAAACATGGTTTGCGTCTGTCTCGCCAGTTCACTGCGCTCCCTATTATTGGCCTGTTCAGAAGACAGCTTGCTAAATTCTCTACGGTGTTCCCTCCTAGTTGTGGGCTTTGATTCTGATTCTTCCTCATCCAGTTGTCGGAGATCATTGTTCTATTACTGGCATTTCCACGTGGCTGCAACTTGCGACAGACGCCGTACTTACCCCTTGCAGCAATGCATAACCTTGCAAGTTTTTGAGGCGTATTCGCTGATGAACCCTGCAATTTCCAAGATGCCGAAAACAGGATTTAAGACAATTCTGCAGCAACAATGTCTAAAAGATAGCATTTAACACAAAGCTCAGCTACTTGTTGCAACATGTTTGAAGACATTCTCAGTTGATGACCCTATTGTGAGATTTACCAGTCAATTGGGGATGGGCATTCAACTGATATGCAAAATCAGTTGAGTTACCTAATGTTGACTCATAGATATACTAAAAAAAATAGTTGTCATACCAGCATCATTCAAACCTTGAGTGCCGTATTTGAAGTAGCGGGTGGAGCCAGCATTGAAGTAAACCTAAGCTTGCATTTTGCCAATGATGCAACGTCTGATAAAGTGAAATGGCAATGTGATTGTCTGATTTCAAGCCCTGGCACCCTGCTGAGAGCTGTGATTGGTCTACATCAACAGCAAGAAAGCACCATTAAACCCAATGGCTGACTAGGAGACAGTCATCTGGGCCCCAGGTGATTCTCTAGATTGTATGTGTGTGACCTGGCTGAGAAGCGTGTGTGTTGTGGAATGTCTAAAGAAAAGTGAACGAGTGCGAGAGAGACAGGAGACTAGGTGTCTGAATATCTCCATGGGGACCCTGGAGGCAACGTTTGGTGCGTTCAACCTCCCCCATTAACGACCAACCACAGCAGGAAACGAAAACGACTTGCATCTTAACTTTATAGTCAACATGAAAATGACATTTGCCAACAAGTTTACTATCAAAATATTCAACAATATTGAAAAATAAAAGTGCAAAACTGCTCAAAAAGCATCTAGGTTCCCCCAGGGTTAAAAAGCACCCCAGGGCTCTGTTTTAGGACCTCTTTCATTTGTTATTTATCTTTTACCTTTTGGCAGCATTTTTAGGAAATATGATATTCATTTTCATTGTTATGCCGACGACACCCAACTTTACCTGTCTTCTAAACCTTCTTCAAAGTTTCCACTGCTCTTGTTAAGTGTTTAAGTGAATTAACAATATTTTAAATTTTTAAGTAATTTTCTAAACTTGAACAGCAGTAAAACAGAAATTCTTCTTGTTGGTTCTAAAAATACAATAAGTCGGTCAAATATTTCTTCTATGGAAATAAATAAGTGTTCTGTTCCTATGTTGAATTAGGTTAAAATTTTGGGTGTCAACTCTCTTCCGGTTGAAGTTCACAACAGTTCTAAATGTGAAATCTAAAAGGAAAAAAAAACTAGATAAGCTAGTCAACCTCAGCAATTGACTAGTCATCTCTTATAGCTTAAGTTGAAAAAAATGATGAGAAAACTTAACTTAAAAAAAGTGTACAGAACATTCAAGCACATTATGACAAGTAGAGCGCATTTAGGAAAGTAAATACGATTTTAATTTCATGTTAATTCCACTTTCCACCTCCATATCAGTGTGTAGAATTACGTAGTTTCCTAGACACTATTTCGAGGAGTACAACAATGACTGTAGAGCACTGCGCATTCAACGCCGATACCACCCATCTGGAATTAAGAACGAGCAAGAACGTAAAATCATAAAAGAGATCAAGCACATGATGGAGTGGAAAAAGAGGTGGTGGTGTGGGGCAGAGAACGAGAAGTCAATAGATTGCCTCTTTTCAAGTTCTGTGTTGTGGTTAGGTCTCTAGACTCAGTCTTCACTTTCATTTTCCTCCAAAGACGAACGCACATGCACACACACAGTTGCTGGCGGCACACGGCGTGGCTCCAGCTGTGGGATTAGAACGCCGTCTCCACGGTCGCTCCTTGTTTTCTCTCCCACCCCGGGCCAAGACTGCAGCACCAGAAACCCTCGCCAATCCTTTCCCTCTCTGCTAATGGGCCTTTCATTTACAAGCTTTCCATTAGCACACAGACATCAGGCCTCCGCAAACTATGCATAGCCACATGTCAGTCACAGTCACTAGCTCTCGACGAAGTTAGAGTTAGGCTAAATGTCCCATTGAAGCCGGCACAACTTTATAGGGCGTTCTGCTTGAAACCACATGGTTTAAGGGTCTGGAAATCACCTAAGCGCCACGAGACCACAGAATGCCACTGAAAACGTTCATTTCGCAAATAATTTAGCCTTTTAGTACTCCGCTGTTCCACTGTTCTGCAAAAGTGGCTGAAAGTTCCACCGCCACATTCAGTGGCCTACACGGAATCAGAAACCCACTGACAGGTTCTGAAAGCACTCTCTCCTCCACGCAGACCTCCGTGACTCAGATCAGGAGCCCAGGCCGAACCTGCGCAGTATGTAGTATCAATCATGATCACTGCCACTCTTCCTCTCTCCTCTATTCTCAGCCATACTGCACCGGCACTGGATCCTGCCTGCAAAAATAAATTGGTTGCATAAAAATAAAAGTGGGAGCGAGTCAAAGTGGCGTCACCACAAAGATGGCAGCTCAAGAAACGGAGAGAGCGCGCAACTGTGAGAATTAGGAACTTGTGTGTGCCTCCTCCTTGAGCGTAGGCTGGTGTGTGTGTGTGTAATGCAACACAGACAGCAGCCATTAAAGTGGAATGTGGGGGGTCTGGGCCCCACTAATAAACTATGTGCTGCACACACACACAAAACCCACACTTCAACCGTGACTTGTCTTCATTACAACCATATTACGGGAAAGGGGTGCGCCACTGTCACAAAATCACACCGATTTATGTTTGTGACAAAAATACATACATGCAAAAACAAGTTTACATAACACAGGAATAGAATCTATAGAAGACAAAAGCTGGATTGGGGAAGCGACTTTGAAGCTGGAACTCTGGAAAACGTAGCTCACTACAAACTATGAAGAAGCATTACAGCAATTAAAGGGAAACGTTTTTTATATGTAGCAATAAAATGATAAATTCGGCAGAAAAAAAACGACACTGTTCTAAATTAAAGGCATAGTCGATCCAAAAATGAAAATTGTGTCATCGCTTACCCTCGGTATGATTTTCTTTCTTCTGTTGAACACAAAAGAAGATATTTTAAAAATGTTGGTAATCAAACAATTGACGATAGCCATTGGCTGTGTCTGAAATCTCCACTCAAACCACTATTCCCCACCCTCTATGTAGGGGGTCGGGAGTAGAGCACTATACAGTGAGCTCACCAGCATAACAGAAACACCACTTTGGGACACTACTCGATCGTCTCTCGGCGCCATTGATTACGTCATTGCTGTCGCCAGTCCGTCTTTTTTATGATCAGCGCAATGCATGATGGTATGTAGGGCTTGGGTTAGGGACTATCGGTTGAACACTACTTTTCAAAATGCATTCTGGGATACATCGAGTGGACTATATAGGGTATAATAATCATCACTATACATTCAGAGAGCACTACAAAATGGCAAGCTCACTATATAGTCCACTATATAGTGGGAAGTGAGAGATTTCAGACAGCCATTGACTTCCATAGTATCTTTTTCTACTATGGAGGTCCAACAACTCTTTGGTTAGTGACATTCTTCAAAATATCTTTGTGTTTAGCAGAAGAAAGAAATTCATGCAGGTTTGAAACGACTGAGGGTGAGTAGGCCTAAATGATGACAGAATTTTCATTTTTAAGTGAACTATTCCTTTAACAGTCTGTAAAAGAGCATGAAACAAGGACTTGCACAGGAATTGGATCATATGTAACTAGCTCATTGAAATGAACAATCCAAAAATACTGATTTACTACAATAAATAGGATTTTGCAATCATTCAAACAAAATAGAGAGATTAGACAAATGGGTGATTCTTGCAAAATTAGACTTATGAGGTGTCATGAAACATTTTGATTATAAAAGTAAATGCTATCAAAATAAAAAGGATACAGTTATAAACATCTCATCATGTACTATTTTGCACATGATTTCAAATGACATCATAAATGCCAATTTTGTTGTTTTTTTTTCCACATTTAAGGGGAAATTTCTCATTACTCGCAACGTGTCCATGACTGGATTTGGGTTCTTTGAGATGAAAATATTTATAATTAAAAAACATAAAAAATAAAAAACTTCAGTGCATGTTATACTATAAATATTTACAATAAAGAAACATGTGGTATTTGGTGACCATTGGTAAGTGTAGTGGCAATAATAAGGAATATAAATGTGTCCAAGACCAATTATCTCATCTTCCGCAACAATTTTCAATTATTGTTGTTTAAGTCCTCAAGGAACTAACATTTTCAAGATTTTTTTTTGGAAGGGACATAATTGACTGTGACACACAAGATGCCTACCAGTTCTTATTTTTTCTCTCCAGATAAAAGTTAAATTTTTGTTTGTCATAGTACCTACACGACTTTTTAGTTCTCATTACCGAAACACCATATATTTAAGGTAATGTCATGTTGCGGTAATGATAATTTTTTATGGACTTCATCTAAAAATTTAAATAATAATAATAATATAGTAAATATTTTTTTTTAAATCTTCTAAAAATAATGGTTAAAGTAAGTTCAGACCCTAATGGTCTGTTCAGTAAGTTCAGACCCTTTCTGACAGCAACAACAAATTTCCCCAAACTAGTAACCCAGCGATTTCTCTTTTGCCTAGTTCTTCCTTTTCAGATGAAAATAAACTTTTGCATTCTCCCTAACACCTCACAACATTCCTCACCATAAGCCTGGGCACAAACTCCAAAGGGGAATGCTCTTGAAAATGTCAGGGAAAGTATACACATCACAAACTCACAAATTGTTACACGAGCGTGACCACACACACACACACACACACCAAAAGGACGGCCAAAGCCACACGCTCACACAGACAAACACACACGGGGAAAACTGTCAGCCGCAGTCTCGACAAAACCTCAGAGTTCCCACCAAACCGTGGTCGCCACTAGACACAACACTCCACAAGTTGGTTGAGCTCAAACCTCGGTTGCAACCTGCTTGGCACAAAGATGGCTTAAGAAACATGGGCACCTGAGTTTTGAAATGCAGATTAAAGAAAAGTGTGCTGTTAGATGACCTTATCTTTACAGAAACGACGTCATGTAAGCTGATCACACCATTACAAACCATATTGCTCATCATAAGATACAACCCTGAGAAAGCTATTGATCTGAGTCTACAGACAGGAAAGCAAACGAGACTGACCCTAAAAAAGATAAAAGAAGAGATATATCCAGCCCTTTTGAACTAAGATGAGACATGATTCAGGTCACAGTGATTGGATCCATCTTTTCATGCCAGAAAATACTTTGAAAAAAACCCAATGGGATTTTCTTATGACAACAGGCGCTCATGACGAGTTTTCCTAGTATACGATATTTTAAGAACTTTTTGGACAAAGGTTTGTATGTAACTAACTTTAGCACTGGCAGAAGTCATTCTTATGCAAATGGAAATATACTAACTCTTGGGTCTATTTAATGGAGTCTAAAGATGCAATGAGAAAGGTCCAGGTAGTTCATATCTAAGACTTCTCTGAATATTCTGAAAAGTCAGCTCAAGGTAGAAAGTAAATTAAGAAAAGCCACTATAGGTCTAACCATAGTGTCCAAGTTTCGCTGTGTAGCTGGTTGGAGGTTTGTCTATACATGTTTCCAGGAAAAAACACAGGCCAGGAAACACAGCCAATCTGCAGAGCCACATAAAACACATCAACCAATCGCATGCACACTTCCTGAGTGACTCTAGACAGTCTAAATCATGCAAGTAAGCAAGCCTGATTGCATGATATGCTAACTTAAAAAGTAAGATCAATGGTCTGCAAAGAATCTCATGTCAAAACATTTGAAACAGAGAAACAAAAGGTTTGTCCATACTAGACGGTTTGTTATGGAAAAGCTGTATTTAAAAAAACTGAAGGGTTTGGGATGAATTTAGTAGAGCAATAACTGCTACATATCACTAGCTGGGTCTCCATGCAAACATAAGGTAAATCTTTTCAAAGTTTGCAAAAAAAAAGCGAATTAGGTGCGTTTCCATCAAGTTGATGACGTGGTATTGTTAACCTAGTAACGAACAGTAAATAAAACACCATCAGCGGAAACAGTAGTGGTGTGTCGTTTGTGAACAAGTCGGCTCTATGAGAGCCTTTTCCCTTTTTGTGTATTAATACAAGACAGAATAATAAGTCAAATAGTCACTAGCTGAATGTTATGTTGATGTGTGTGTGCGTGCAATCTCGATATGTCGCACGAACATATTCACTGCATGGAATGCGTGTGGTCAAACAGTAGCCATGTTTCCATCGACACGTTTTTATCCGAATTAAGTCATATCGAATGAAAAATACCTTATGGAAACAGTCAAATTCGATGAATTTTCATGAATATCGACTCAAATGAAATACGTTAGGTCTCATTGCTGATGGAAACGTTATAAATAATGAATTGCGATTAAGTTTTAGGCCCTTTTATGGTTGCAACACGTTAGAAGACGAGTTCATTTCCGGCCAGTCTGTTTGCGCACACATGGCGAATGTCAACAAAGACAGATGTAAGTGGACAAAGTAAAAAAATGCTTCAACCACAGGGTTTCCGTGAAGTGTCTCAGAACCAGGATCTCCCCGAACTGATGGAGCGCTGTCGTTCCCACACTACAGTCACCTCCGCCGTCATCGGGCATTTACGTGCATCGGCATCATCATAGCAATGTTTATAGCGTTGTTGTTTTCTTAGGTTAGCTTTGCTTGTTTTAACGTGGCTTGGTTGAATTCTAATGTAGAATGTGGTCTGTTATTTCTTGTTAACAGACTGCGGCGCTGCTAAGTATAACACACGGTTGCCATGGACGCAGTTCAGAGACGGAACAGACTATTTTCTTTAGCAGAAGCAATACTCGTTTTTAAATCAATAAACTAATTTAAGTCAATATTTTGTGACAAATTATTGATTGATTTATATGTAATAAGCAGGATAATGTATAGCAAGGCGGTTGTTATAGCGAATACAACCCCTTCAACAACTGCCTCGCATACACATTATCCCATATGTCGCCATCAGCTGGCACATAAGCATTATTAGGCTACAACTTGTGAAATATTGATCATTTGTTGGTAGATGGCGATCCGTTTTGTCTAACAAAACTTTGTTCGCAAAAGTTTGCTTGAATGTTGTTTGATTCAGTGCGAAAATGAATGGAAACACCTTAAAATGTCTCAAATCAATTCGATATACCAATTTGATCGCAAAACAGCATGTGACGTCATCCCCAATTATTACCATTAACTTTTTTTCCCACAAGTTAAAACCCATCTCAAGCTAGCGGAAAAATATTTTTTTTTGTGAATCAAGGGATTTTTTTTCTTGAATTTTGACATTTCCGATGCAATACTTCAAATATGCATAAAACAGGAAGATACTGACTACTAATGCTAACACAGAGAGGAAAAAAGCAAAAAACTATATGCAAAAACATCCAAATAGTTTCTCACAAAAAAGAAACACACATGGCATGTTC
This sequence comes from Hybognathus amarus, assembly GCA_030378365.1. Taxonomy (NCBI): domain Eukaryota; kingdom Metazoa; phylum Chordata; class Actinopteri; order Cypriniformes; family Leuciscidae; genus Hybognathus; species Hybognathus amarus. Next base: position 45,673 of record JAQIUQ010003687.1, on the reverse strand, counting down.
TTGCCAATGGAACAGTGAATCATACCTTGCAGCAAAAGAGAAATTATACACCAACACCTACGCTCAGCCACCCTGACCCAGACCCTCCTTTGAAAAATAATAGCACCCACCGCCACCCTCCCAAAGCGCTGGCTAATTGCCCATGTGGGTCCCTTAAACTTCATACACTGAAACAGACAACAGAGAGCCCGGTTCCAGATGTGAGACCCACATGTGGCAAACTGTTGATATAATGAATAACGCAATTGGAAAAAGGCACCAAAAATAGGCCACTTATTGGCCTACAAGGCAGACAGACAGATATCGTGCTTAGCTGGGCAAGAGTTGACGCCAAACAGAGTGCCAAAGTGCAATCAACTGATGCAACGGTGTATCTTTTTGCATAAACCCTCGTCAGAAGCACATGGGAACTTATGCAGCAGAAGTTTAATACAATGTAAACTGTTTTTTCTGTGATCTACGCCAAAATATGTTACAGAAAATACAAAAATAAGTCAAACCTGATCACAGCAGTATGGCAGTGACTTTATAGCATGACAATACTATTAACCGGCAGGTAAAATAGCTGGCTTAGATGACAACTTAATCCCTTGGGTGGCAAAGTAGCGATTCAAAAGACAGGGGCCGATCTCATTGCTCCAACACAAAGCCTAGGTGACCTGGGCGGGGAACACCGTGCCTAAAAAGAACCATTTGATACGGCACAAAGACTAACCATATTGCTCATTTCCGTTTGTACACTCTTTTTAAGTATGGTCTAATCTTAAACTAAAGGGTTGGGTGATGGATGGTCAAAATTAATGAATGTACCTCACCTACAAGTTGGGAATATTTACCCGTGAAGCACTTGTAGGAACTGGATCAATGAAAACAACTAAGAGTGGATACTTTGTGTTACCTTTAAAATCCCAATCTGTTTGGAGTTGAGTTAGTAAGCGTGCACAGAACCCCACCTCTGCACGCCTACACGAAAACGCAGACTTGCGTCCCAGACACGACGCACAACATGGAAAACTTCTACCATACCATAAGAAGGGTTACTTTATACTGCAGACCAAATGAGGGGAGGACGAATGGAAGAATTAGCTAATGGTTTAATGCATAAGACCACGACTTCAGCGTTGGTGGAGCTCAGACACCCAACAGAGGCTGAACTGACATGAACTGGCAGCATTTTTCCATACACACAGATGAATTATAACCAGATTATTGTGAATCAAGTGCTAAGGCACAGATTACAATGCATGACTACCACTAATGGTTTTATTCTACGGTTAAAAGATAACAGATGAGCAAGTGAGGGTATACAGCTATTTAGATGAGTTGGTATAAAAACTGGCATCAACTCAATATCTTGATCTAACAGTAACTTGAGCTGAAATCTTAGACATGTTATTTATATATTAGCCTACATACTGTAAAACCTAAAGTAAAACCTTTAAGGGTTACAGAAAAGTGTTTTTAGCTTGTCAAACAACCAGATGAAGTAAGTAAAAGTGATTGTCAGTAACCAAAACGAGACCCCATACAAAGTAAACAAAGAAAAAGTAGTACTTATTTACCGACATGGAGGCAAGTGAAGCATTTATATGAAGTTTAACTTTAAACGTTTAGACACAACGCTCTGTAAATGAACACAACGCAACAGTAAACACAAACAAAGCAGAAATGTGAAATATCTTGTGTAAAATCCTCCAGCACACACAGAGAGGCGCTGTGATGGGATGCCACTTTCTCAGGGCCAAATGGCTGAAAGTTGCTCGCAAATGGTGGATGCCATACTGGATCAACACACACGGCTATAAAGCCATTTTAAACACCTTTACATTTTCCCATAAAGCGTAAACACCTGGAAATTTGATAAATACGTGTAATATGTGAATCATATCTAAAACAGCCAAGACTGTCACAATTGGGACGGCTCAAAAGTTGTGAAAACTCTAAAATTTTAATCCCTATATGAGCACCTTTTCTGGTAAAGTTAAGCTAAAAAGACAGAATGACAGCTAGACGAAGAAAACTAATGTCGGTACAGCCAACACAAAACACACGACTGATCAAAACCCCATTAAAACTAACTTTATCAACTAGCTAGGTTACCTGGTTGAGCTTACTTTCAACTTTACACGAAACAAAACTGCATCACATAACGTTAATTCTACACTTGTCCGATTTAAGTCGTTTTAAATACGAATATTACAAACATAACCTAATCTAAAGAGAATTAGCGGGATGTATAACGTTAACTTATGCAGAGAGAAACTCACTCACTTAAATTGGTATTAGCCTCTTGATTTTCTTATTACAGCAATCTAAAGTTGGATTAAATCGACCTGGTGGTGTTGTTGTGTGGGAAAACTTACCCGTATCGCCCGGGGTCTTCATGTTGGAGAGTATAGCCGCTTCGTTAGCAGTCGAGCTAACTGAGAAAGAGAGTGAGTGAGAAAGATAGAGAGAGAGATGAAATGAACTTCTTCCTCTCGGTGAGCTCAGGATCGCACACAAAACTCCTCTGTAAACTTTTCTTTCTCAAATCCAGCCCCTTCGCTCGTCCTCCCCCGGTTTGTTTGGACTTTTCGTGTTTTGTTTTTCCTCCCCAACGTGGAGGACGTTGTTGCCTTGTGGCCGGACACACTCGCTCTTTTACGGTCAGATATCAGAGCGCGTCGTGCCGATGGAGGAGGACCGTGTCCGTGCTGAACTCCTGATTACTTCATACACGCTTCGAAGTTGCATATTCAAGCCTTTACGTTGAAACACGAGGCGAAGCAGACAGAATCAAAACAAACGAGAAGGCAGAAATGCCCGATCCACTTTTCTCCCTCTCTTTCCACGGACTTTTTCTTTTTCCACTCACTCCGTGCAACTCTCTCTCTCGTCTGCCCCCTCCTCCTCTTCTATCTGGGTGTCGTGTTTCGTTCTTCCAGCCACACGGGGCCGCCCACGCTAAGCGGGGGAGGTCGGGGCGTCGAGCCCACATAGCCACGCCCCCTCGCCGTTTGTCCGGGACTGGCGTCACTGGAGCGTTGCTGCGGAGACCGCTAACGCCGTCCGAACATAGCGAGGCGTCGATGACATGTTGTCCCACAGATACAGACCGAAAACCAATAAAAGCTGTCGACAGTGGTGGTCTCGCGTTCCTCAAAGTTGACACTTCAAAAAATTAGCTTTGTATTGAGGGTTGTTGTGTCACTTCGGCTAGTGAATAATAGTTCACCCAGAAAGTGAAAATCTGTTATTATTTACTTATCCTCATGTTGTTCCAAACCCAAATGTCTCTCTTTCTTCAGAGGAACTCTGTTTGAGAAGTTCAGCAGAATATCAGCTGCTCTGTGCAGCAAACATGGATGGAGTTCAGGCACCATAAAGCAGTGTATGCTTTAGGATTTTGTGTTACACTGTAAAAAAAAACAACATTTGTTTGTTTAACTTAAAAAATTAAAGGACGTAGTTCACTTTTAAAAAAACTTTTGCTGATAATTTACTCACCCCCATGTCATCCAAATATCCATGTCATTCTTTCTTCAGTCGAAAAGAAATTAAGGTTTTTTTATGAAAACATTCCAGGATTTTTCTCCATATAATGGATTTCAATGGGAACCAAACAGGTACAAGGTCCAAAAGACAGTTTCAGTGCAAACTGCAAACTGTTCAAAGGGCTTTAAACGATTTCAGATGATGAATAAGGGTCTTATTGAAGCGAAACTATCGCTCATTTAAAAAAAAATTTAGTTTTATAAGCTCAAATGGTCACCTTGCTCTGTTCTGTGATGCGAGTTCGTGACTCTCCTGTTCGAACTCGTTAAACTTAAAATTTGTTTTGTTTTTTTAATGAGCGATCGTTTCGATTGATAAGACCCTTATTCATCGTCTGGAATCGTTTAAAGCCCTTTGAACAGTTTGCAGTTTGCAATGTTTTTTGGACCTCGAACCGTTTGGTTCCCATTGAAGTCCATTATATGGAGAAAAATCCTGGAATGTTTTCATCAAAAACATTAATTTCTTTTCGACTGAAGAAAAGAATGACATGGTGGTGATTAAATTATCAGCAAAAGTTTTTTTTTAAAGTGAACTACTCCTTTAAGTCACCTGGTTGCTTTAATTTTAAGTTCATTGAAATTAAAAATGTGAGTTAATACAATGAAGGAGAATAGTTTAATAAATAGAAACTCAAAATATTGTATTATCTGAACCACATTAATTAAGTTGATGTGACAAAAGACAAGAAGTTGTGATAAATCATGAAATATTTATGATTCTGACATCTGATGATTTACATTGTGCGATAAAGAGTGGCTCAGAGCCGGAGGTTATTCAATTAAAAAACAAAAAGAGTGGTTCCTTCACCCCATTCACTGTAAAAAATATTTTCATAATTTGTACTCACATTTTTATTTTGTCAAATCAACTTAGATAATTGACGTAGTTCAGATAGCATCATATTTTGAGTTTCTGATGATTAAATGAATTCCCTTCTTTGTATTAACTTTAAAACTAATTTTATTTGTATTTTTTTAACTTTATAACTAACTTTTTCCATTTCAATAAACGTAAAATTAAGGCAACCAGGATAAAGTTCAAGTAGAAGATAAACTTGCCGACAAGCAGCATTGTTGGCAGTGATTGAAGAATACATTGAATAGCCATAAATAAAAGCTATAGGCTATAGAGAGAGCAATAACCTTTTCAAGAAAACGGGATGGATCCATCAGATGTTGACATTCCAGCTTATTTGAGCGAAGCAACGTGTCACAGTGTCACAGCATATGGATCGAACGTGGCAGAATGTTCTTCAAGGTTGTTTACTCAGAAAAATGCAATTGTTATTGAGAGTGCTAAATGTGGGCTGGAGTGAGAAACGAATGAGAGTCTGTAGGTGGCCTTCTCTTTTCCTTATCTCTCATTCTTTCCTACACCGCCTCCCTTTCTCCACTGTCACAGCCGGAGCAGTTGTCAGTGGAAAGAAACTCAAGGGTAGTAGATGACATTTGTAAAGCATTTGCGTGTAAGTGCTAAATTAGCAGTTCGGCGTTAATAGTACACGCACGAATAGGCCAGGCCTTGACTCCTCGTGATGTGCGAACTGTATTTTTGGGGACTTCCGAATACTGAGAACGCGAAAAACCATGGTAAAATTTGTCTTTCAATAGCCATGATTCATTTCACGCATAATGCTCGACCTCTATCATTAGACTAATTAACATTAGAGGAAAAAGTGACATCAACCAGTAATGGATGTTTATTTGAAGAAGGCTCTGGGTGTAAAACACTGAATACAGCCATTTGCTGGTGCATAAGCAAATGATTTAAAACGGGCAAGACAGAAAGAGATCTGGTTTGTGGCCTCGTTTGGAGATGTTTTCTTTCACTCCTCTCCTTTGTGGCACGACCCCGCCGTCTCTAATCAGAATGACAGACAGACGCGCAGGAGAGAAAGAGAGGGGGAGAGACAGAGATGAGAAGAAAAAGAGACGGAGAGAAAAAGAGGAGTCATACTCCAAGCAAATGGGCCTTGGGAACATGCGAACTGGTCCACGGCACAGGACGAACTGTAGTGCTTCTTCAGCGCAGCACTAATGGGCAATTCACATATTGTTAGAACTTAATGAAAACCATAACCATGCGCCTACAGAAATAACCCTTTTTGGGAATACAAGAATATCAAAGCGATGGAAGGACATAGCAGTGTAAGTACGTCATAAAGATTACTCCAAAATGGATTCTTAGGGAGAAGAAATAGGTAATTTATGTGCTGTTTTTTTTTTAATGGTTTATACTCAGGAATCAAGGAGCGATTTAACCCAAATCTGAACACCGACATGCATAATCATGTAAAAAGAAAGAGACCAAAGCACTGTTGCCATGTCTGAAATCTCACTCACTCAATAAATCACCATTTCAGACATAGTGAGTGTTACATACATTTTACCCCTTTGAAAGAAACAAATACTTTTATTCATCAAGGACACACTAAAATTATCTTATTATTAAAGGGGTGATGAACTGAGAAATCAAATTTTCATTGAGCTTTTGACATGTAAGAGGTCATCATATTATAAGAAGAATATCCTGTAAGTTTCAGAACTGAAAACATCCTTGTTAGTCCAATAAAAACTTTTATTGACACCAGCCTCAGCAAACGACTTGTTTTCAAAGTGGGGAACTATGACGTCAAAGAGGATAAAACAGAAGATCAATGCCTACTTCAACACGGCCGGTTTAGCCCCGCCCACTGATTCACGCATTACACGCATAGCTAAATAACATAGATGCCTACCTCGTGATGACAAACCAGATCGAGATACCGAGCAATACAAATATTGTGCAGTGCCTTGTGGAAGAAGACTGTCGATGCATAAGCTTCCTTTTGGATTCCTATAGGACTTGTACTCTATAAATAAGAGTGCATTTTGGGTATAAAAGGCTATATCCTTAATCGCATACTCTCTATAGAGTAGGTAAGGTGAATTCAGGTTGATTGGGACACTTTTTGCCATTAAGATGACGCTAAAAAAGTGTCCCAATCAACCAAAATTCACCTTACCTACTCATAAAGTATGCGATTAAGGATATAGCCTTTTATGCCCACAATGCACTCTGATTTATAGTGTACAACCAATATATACTACTTATTTTAAAATAAAGTAATTACTTTACGGCCACAAAAAAGTAGGTTCTATGATTGTCTGTAGTATGCATTTGCCATGTTGTCATCATCCACTCCTGTGGCCTCATGGGATAGTAAACTGTCCATCGTTCACACACTTCAGAATCTCGCGGGTCATCTGGGTACTTTTTGTCTACTCTTTTATACTGTAAATTCATACTTCTTTTGAGACATAAAATAACATCCTTTTGAGACATACCTTTTTATGGAAGTATCTTGGATTTTGGATGCAGCCAATATGTGCACTATACAGGGAATTAAGAGCATTTTTGGAGCATCCTTGAATTTTATGATAACCGTTGAATTCAAACAATTACCATTTTTTTACTCCTACCAAAGCCCACATTCTAATGTCACACACCTAATTCCTGTCATGTTGAATCTATATACTTGTCTTTCACAGAGACCAGATAGATGTCATAACAAATCAAAGTGTTTCTTCAGCCTGTTGTCCTTTACTTCAACTTCTCACCCGCTGACAAGTCTAAACAAAACCCCTCAATCGCTGCAATTAGCTTCCTATCTCCCACACATTTGACGCCAATGATCACACGAGTATTCAGAACAACTGAGGAAGATTAATCACTGACAGCAAAAAGTACTGATTAATGAGCGGTCATTAAAACGTCACGTAGGACTGATCAAAGCAACGCATGTATGTAGCGAGCAGGTTTACCACTCAACAAATGGAAGCCTGTTGAGAAAAGTAGACTGGGGAATGTTTCAGCAAACTAAAAGGAAATCTAATGATAAGTAGGCAAAAGTGCCCTCTCTTTTAGTCATCTCCCAAATGTTGAGCTACTATAGTTCTAGTAGTAAATACCCCCCACTGACCCCGTGAAGGGGGCCCAATATACACATCCACATATGCATGAAGAATCCAAACACACACACTCAGACGCACAAAGGGAGCTTTGTGCACCAATGATGGAAGGTTCTTACGTGTGTGTGCGCATGTGTAATTGGGGGTATGAAGGTGTTTAAAGGTGTCAAGGTCACTAGCACGAGTTATATATATTATTTTTTTTTCTCACAAATTTTTCAAAAAAGAAAAAACTATGGCATCTTATCTTCCAGCCTTCCAAGCTTAGAGAGAGAGAGACAGGCCGAGAGAGATATAGAAGTGCTGTGGGACCAATGGGGAGGAATTCTCAAGGGAATTGGGGATTAGGAAAGAGTGTCAGGGAGAGAGAGAAGGAAGGGGCGGGGCTAAAATGCTAAAAGTGCAAGGGGTAAAAGCAGCAGCCCAAAAATGGAGGGGAAGGGCATCGGGGGAAAGAAAAAGAGCGAGAGTTTATGTATACATCTCTGTGTGTGCGTGTAAAGGAGCATGTGAATAGACTCTTTGTGATCAAAAGACTTGTTTATTTTCTTGGCGCTTGAACTCTTCAGGAAACACATTTGGCCTGTCTCTCCGCTGTCTGCCACACTAACCTCATAACACACACCTTTGACTTAACACACAACTTCACAGACAGATTTTACAGTGCACCGATCCCAAAGACAATATCTCATGTTCAAACGCACATGTATATATCTCAAAGGGATTCTTGATGTGGACCATGCAAATTGACGTCCATGTTTTCTCTTTCAAGTACACATAAACTCTCCCTCTCATTCTGTTCAGTGTCTCCTCACTCTTTGCTTCTCCTTGTCCCAGCTGGTATTCACACATTTCTAATAGGATTACCACACTTGCACTTTGGGGAAGAGCAGATAGATGTAAACGAGGGATGATGGGGTGAAAGTAACGAGTTAGGGAAAGTGATGTATGGGGTTGCTGCTTGCATATGTAAAACTACACACTGCTAGGATGTTCAGAGTGGTTGCTAAGCTGTTGTTAGGGTGTTCCGAGTGGTTGTCAGGGTGTTACTGCTGCTGTGCAGTTCCTATGATGTTTTTGGTTTCTAGGATGTCGCTAAGCCGTGAAGTTGGGTGGTTGCTAGGGTATCCTGGGTGGTTACTATGGTGTTTTTTGGTTTCTAGGATGTTGCTAGGATGTGAAGGTGGTTGCTAAGCTGTTTCTCAGGGTATCCTAGGTGGTTGCCGGGGTGTTGCTATGCGGTCACTATGGTGTTTTTGGTTTCTAGGACATTGCAAGGCCCAGAAGCTGGTTGCTAGGTGGTTACTTACCAGTCTAACAAAAGAACTCACCCTGAAGAGTCAATAGCCTGGTAGCCATTCACATATTTTTATGCAAATTTTGACGTGTGATAACATTTCTCTCCGAAACGGTAAGAAATCAAATTCAATTGAATGGAGGATTTTAACTGTGATGAGATGATTGACAGGGCAGTTTACAGTGACCGGATGCACGCAACAGATCTGTCCGTTAAGCTTGCCTACTCTTTTACTACACACTCATAAGTATGTACTTTTTCTTCACAAAAAGAGTATATACTTTCAGGGCATAGTATAAGTAATGTGTCTGAACAAGAAGTCCAGGACCTCCATCAGAAAAACATGCCCACATTATTGAAGATCCAAGGGTTTATTAAATTGTACACATGGGGTACTTTTTTATTCTTGTGTGCACCAAACCCATCCAGCGTGTTTGCTGCAGGCCAAAAACACTTTTTTTAGTTTCATCTGACTACAGATCCCATCCCGTTTGTTCCAATCATGTCTGACAACTGAATTTGCTGGAGTTTGTTTTTGGATGAGCAAGAAACCTCCCAAACCACATGTGGTGATATAGGGGTTGCTTCTGAACCCCAAGACTCAACTAATCTCTGCAATTCTCCATCTGTGATCCTTGGAGAGTCTTTGGCCACTCAAACTCTCCTCCTCATCGTCCATAAATTGTGCTTTTCCACTACACAGTACCAGTTTGACTCGACTCGGCTCGCCTCGCCTTTGTTTGGTTTTCCACTGTGTAAAAGTTGTACCTGTTCCTGCTTTCGGGTACTTTTTTTTGTACCACCTCCGCGAGGTTCTGAGCAAGCTGAGGCGAGCTAAGGCGATACTAAAATGTCACATGAAAACAATGCCAACTGCTGATTGGTCAGAGAGAATCGTCACCATTCACTGCGTCATCATTACACGCGCCAGATGGAGTATCCATAATAACTTTTACTGTCTGTGAGAATGACCCCGCTATTTTTAAATAGTTTGGCCAGAGAGTTTCTAAACTAACTACTATTATTATGGCAACTTGGAAGAATATGCTGTCGTCGAACGAGGATGTGCAGACTTTCCTTTGTTTGGTGGCCGAAGAGAGGACCCTGCGAGAGATTGATAGGGCAACAAGGAACGAATGGCGTCGCTATGATGACCGGCTACTATGTGTGGTGGTACTGTCTGCAATGGAAAATGGAGCGAAAAGCGAGCTGAGCCGAGTTGAGTTGGTACTGGATATGGAAAAGCGCCATAAGGCAATATAGACACACGTCCTCTTTCTAGCAGATTCGTAGCAGATCTTTAGTTGATTGGAACTTTTTAATTATTGGCCTGATGGTCAAAATGGGGATCTTACAGCCACTTTCTATTTTTTGTGATGCTCAACAATCTTTTGATTCACATCAGAACTATATTCTTAGGTTTTACTCATTACCCGCTTTCCAACCAAGTAGTTACAGGAACTTAGTTATGGGAACTGTCCACTTCTAAACACTTCTAAGAACTACTCTCCCCCAAACTCGGTTTTGCTGCTTGCGTTCGCACTGGCCAAGTGGCCATAGGAACTGGTAGGAGGGGTAGCACGCAAGCACGGCGATGGTCTTTATAGCGCAGCGCGGCCACATACAACAACAAACCAGCATGGCTATTGCAATGTTCCTGTTCTGCCTTGCCGGGACCTTAATAACGGAGAACGACGGCGGCGTTTAAAGATTATGCTTGAGTTCTGTACAGAGAAACACAGAAGACGAAGGCTCCAGTGTAATATGATATTAAGTAATATGATGGAAGATAAAATAGCAAAGTGCAGGAGGCAAACAAAACGACGGGTAAGTTTAGCTAGCATTAGCAATTAGCTGGTTGAATGCGTTATTTTTGTTTTAATCCTCGTTGTAATGTTTTGCAAAAACACAGCGCATGGCAGAGAGCGCTACAAGTTTCGTGTTGACAGTGGGCATGACTTATAAGTTGAACCAATCAGACGTAGACCTAGGGAAAGGGAATTAAAAGAGTCCTTGCTCTAGACTAGGTACTGAAAGAGTTATAGGAACTACGGTCTGAGGAACTAAAAATCCCCAATTTAGTCCGGTCGAAACATAAGAAAAAAGGGTTATAGGACTGTTAGGTTCTAGGAACTGCAAGAGTCCCTCCGGTTGGAAAGCGGCTATTGTGATGGATGATTCAGGGAATTTGGCCTTTGTGTTTCCTCATATTTAAACTCCTGTGAAACAAGAAGTCATGACTGGACAATGTCATGATCCTAGTCCTCCTGGTGTGTTAAAAAAGGTAACTATTAATGGGAATATACTTCAGAGATTTAGTCATAAGAAAAAATTTAGGGGTGCCAATAAATATGCCCAATGTGTTTTGGACTAAATCATTTATTTCATGTGACCCGTTGGCAGTTTTTTGCAAATATTCCAATTTTTGCAACATAAATTCAACAACACACACACAAAAATCACACTGTTTTCCAATCCCTAGAATATGGCTCACATCCCTCCTGCAACGGAAATCTGTGCTGCGAGTGCTGACATTTAATACTCGGGGTTACCACCAAGTATGAGCAATAGAAATGTAATAGACCGAGAAAGTGATGAAAAGAGAAATACAGACCTCAATTAAACTTGTTTGTTTCAAACACAAGGTAGATGGATACTGTACTCATATGTGGCTAGTGACGCAGACTTGCCCCTTTCCGCAAGCAAATCCAATGAGAATGTAGCATTAATATATCACACACATGCATACACAGACCGTCACGGGGACCCTCAAGCTATTTAAGCTCCATACCAGGGGCGTCCGTTTTTAACAGGTTAAAGTAAATATTTCAAAAGTGGTAAAACCGGGTGCCCTCTGACCACTTGATTAGGTGTAAATAAAGTCAACTATAATCCCTGAGAGAGAGAGACTGTTTGTATGTGTGTGTGTGTGAGGCCTCATAAGCCAGGGAGGAAAAGAGACTGAAGGAGAGGAATGCAAGAGTTATATTTGACCCATTTCAGGCACTATGCCAAGCGCTGTGCCAAGCCTATGAGAGCGAAAGAGAGAGCGCTGGAATGAGGGTGAGGAATTAAAAGTGAGAACAGAAGTAAATTGTGGAGCAGAGACACCGTGCACTAGCCGCAAGAAACATGAGCGAGGTTAAGTGTTAGAGGACACCGAATAGCTACGAGAGCGTAGTGTTTATAAGCGGCTGCGAGGGCCGCTGGTATGCATCTATATCGGGTCCGGCATGTGTGTGTTGACAGCGTCTCATGTATCTCAGCTAGGAACTATCTCTTCCTACTCCTATTCGCACTATTCACGACTTCCTACTCTTCCTTCTCCTCCTTTCGGAGCGCTCCCTCCCATGCACGAACGTGCACTCTTTCCATCTTTCGTTTGGCCCAAAATAGTCACAGAGTGAAAAATTTCAAACCGACATCTACACTTTGTTTGGGTTGGAGACGTCCTCAAAGTCCCCCTGAAATTCGTTTCATATTAAAGCAACAAAGCTCAGAGTTATATTTAAGAAAAAGGACAGTGGGATAAGGAAAAAATTGGGAGGGAACTGAAATGATGGGGTAATATTGGGATGCATAAAGTAAACGTGAGACGAAGTTCGGAAAGTGTGAAACGATGCCCAGGGTGAGTCTGTCGAACACTGCAGACTGTGTGGCAACGGTGGCCTCATTACCTCACTGGCAATGAAGTCTCGGCCCTGCCTTTTAACTCAGAGGAAATGTGTGTGTGTGAGGAAATGTGTGTTGCAGTGAGAGGAATACAGTGTCGGTTTGTGAGGGGGAGAGAAATAAAGAAAGAGGGTGAGAATATGTGTTTGCGGTACCCAGTGCCAGGAGGACTGTGGTGTGCCGACAGCTTGCCAACGCTCCAACCTCAATCACGTTCGTCGGGTGTTCGAGAAACACCTTGCGGTGTCTGTTGCTATGGCCATTAGTCTCCAACCGCACAGAGATATAAGCCAAGATAGATAATACATAATCATTAAATACTGTTATAATGACAAGCCACTGTGATGCCTACGTCGCAGTTTGGCATGCTGAACAAAGGATTCAAGTAACTATATTTTAAGCTTAGGTCTTTTTTTGTGCACTGTATAATTGCAATGTGACCTTTTGAATACAGTGAAATTTAGTCCAACACATCTACCACTTAAAGAGATTGCAAAAATAAAATAAAAATCTTTTTAATCCTTTAAACACCAATGGTTTTTAGTTCATACTATGAAAGTCAATGGGTCCAATGTTGTTTTGGACCTCACTGACTTTCATTATATACACAAAAACTGTTGAAAATCTGAGTCTTCCCTAAGATATTCTATTGGATGGATACTGTGTGGATGTAGCTTTGGATTCTGCCACACTGAACTGCATGAGTGACTGTACATTAACTGTAAGCTGACATGTATTGTGTCAATGTCTTCTGTGTTTTGTTTTCCTGCCTCTGGCAAGTCGTCCAGCCTCCATGTTTGGCCAGCTGAGGTATAATACAAGGCCTTGACTGTAAACTACCTTGTTTGTCAGGAACCGTTCGCTTTGTGTTTAAATGTGGAGGATATGGATGAGTAAATTTGCGTGAGTGAGATTTCTTACAATGTCTTCCCTTTTGTATGGTTTTATACAAACGAGCATGTTTAACATTATATGCTCATCTAGGGATTCTGAATGCCTGCCATGGCACACTGAATTTTCATCATTGAAATGAAAGGTTTATCAGTGTCTAGAGCTAAATGCTATCACATTATTCAACTATACAGGCTTTGTCAATTAGATAGTAGCGGTGTGCTGACTGCAAAACAAGTCAACTAACGTTAATCTGTCTTGGAAGCTCTGTAGAATTAGACTGTTTTGGGGGAAAGGCCCTACATTACTAGTTAGACTTAATACCAATGTTAAAACAATAGGGTTCTATGACAAAATGCTAAATTAATGGGTAAAATTAGACCATTTGGATATTTCCCTGTAAAATCACTAACTTGCACAATATGTTTGATGAAATTAGACATAGATTGATCATGAAGTAAAAATTAAATTGTACTAAATATGCTAAAAGAAGCTTGGTTGACGTTAAAAAGCATTTGTAGGCCTAATACTTGCTCAGCAGTCAGCTTCAAAACACTATTCAGACTCACAGCTAACATTCAAATATGTAACGTTATTCAAAATAACTCACTAGTCACGTCGGGTTCTGTCACGAAATGGGAATTTAACAGTCAAGAGGTTATTTGAATTCTCATCGCAGACAGTTTGTCGGATTTGCAGGCTGTAATCTTCCCGTTGTCTAGTGAAATCTGTTTGGTGAGAGACTGAGGGTCGCCGTGTGAAAGTGAGATCAGATGGAGTTTGCCGTCCATCTAGTGGTTAACATTGGTATTGCACGTGCAGATAATCGAGTCAGACTAAAAAATAGGCGGGAAAGCGTGTGGGAATAGTGACTGCTTATTTTTCTAACGTTCTAAACAACAATTTAAACTAGTTTTATGTGTTCTAAAAATTTTAGTGTGCTGTTTTCTAACTGATCATTCATTAACTGTTTCAAGCACGAAGTCCAGCAACAAACCAACTGGTCATACCAAGATAGATGTTTTTGTTTCTGTTTGATCTGCTTGAAACCTATTTTTACAGTGTATGCTCGAAACCGATTAGAAGATTGATTGTGTTGGTAGTTTGATTTGTTTAGAACTCATACTTTATTTTAGATGAAATAGAGTAAATGGAGTACCATGGTGCTACCATGTTTTTAATATAAAATACATTTTAAAATATAAATATACACTGACTGTGCTTGTATGCTGTTAGTAGTAGCTACCATGGCCCATTTCAAGTGGATTTGGGCTTCATTAAAGGTAGAAGGTAAATGGCTGTTAGGGATTTCAAACGGTCCAAATATTTATGACATGTGCTTAGAAGTCAAAGCACAATGACGTCATAAATAGTAAAGAGGTCAAGAACTGCTTGTAGATGTTAAGATGTGGTGCTTGACCGACTTCTCAAAACACACCATAACTACCTTTTAAGAGAGTGGTTCTTAGACTCTGGGCTGAGATTAGTGTTAAAACTTAAAAGTGTTTGGGAATGCCTTACATTCCCATGGTTAATGTTTTTCTCCCAAGGACCTGGATTTCCATTGCATGACAGTTGGGAGGTGTGACATAAAGGTTTTCTTTCATAACTAACCATTTCTTAGCTAACATAAATGAACTTTAGTCAGTTCCCTATCATTTAGAAGACACATACTGAAGGGTAGTCCCCCTGGAGTGACATGATGGCTCTGGGAAATAATAATTATGGTATAATTCCCTAAGAAAATCTGACAGCCCATAAGCCCTTCGCCGTATAATAGCCTATATATTATAATAACTTAAAGTGCAAAACGAAAATAAAGCAGTTTTTCCCAAAAATGTAGTTTGTAAAAAAACATCTCTAACAGCTGTCCAAGAATAATCAACATAACAGTTAATGTATTAGTTAATGTATTAGTTTGTCACAGTTGAACAATGGTTACAACCCTAATGTTCCTCCCAACGCGTTCTAATATTTAAAGGAATTTGAGGTTCTGTATAATCTGTAGCCATTATAAACATTTCAATATAATAGCCAGAAGACCTAAAGTCTAAAAACATAAAAAATTAAAATAAATTGGTGAAAAGTTATGCATATATTATGTTATAGGCCCATTCACTTGTATTGTTTGTGCCTCACTGTAACCTTGAATTTATCCATTTATCTTTTATATTGCTTTATTTGGGATTTTCACATTTGAAACGAATGGTCATTTTAGGTTTACATAATTTAGAGTTTTCCTAAATTGCATTCTGTTTGACCCTTAGGTAAAATGTAAATTCCAGGACAGTATTTTGTGATTTCACACGGTATATTTCATGTAAACTCTGGGTTAGCATTCTTATTTGCATAATTACAAAATTAAAAACATGGATAAGTTCAAGACGACAAGAAAGCAAATAGTTTTAGTAAGGAAACTCACTGCTTGCATTAACTGATTTAAGTGCATCATTGTACTTTACACGATTCTCGTAAGAAAGGTTCCCTTAAAGTCAGCATGAAATCAAATTTGACAAATCTTCTTTTTATATGTAATATTGTAGTGTTTATTATAAATGATTTATTGGTGCACTTCATTATTTTTTTAAAATTCATGTACCCTTATAATATTTAATCAAATACATTACCCATCTCCCCCATCGAAACGACCTCTCTCTCTTTTGGTCACGTGGAATGGCAAAAGAGTGCGGCCAGATCTGATGAGGGTGCGGCTCTCGGTGCACCACCTCTCAGAGAATCGCATTCAAATTGTTTGCAGCGCTCAACCTCCAACGATCTAATCAATTCCCGAAGGATGAAATCAAGCCCTGCCCTACATTTTTTTCTAATTTCAGAAGCCGTGTTCTCAACTTCTGTTTCACGCCGACTTTAAGGCTTAGATGCTGAAAATTAACCCACTGCACGAGTTTCTGTGCTGCTGTGCATGAATATTTAAAGATGCAGATAGAAAAGCTGAGAAAAGCTGTTGAAAGTAGATATTAAAGTAGAAAGCAGGTAGTAAGCGCCACAAAACACTTTTATCCAATCAGCAGCAGGGGGCGTGTCCACTCATGATGGGGGAGGAGGAGAGCGTGAGCAAGGGAGAGATTTCAAGAAAGACTGTAGAAAGAGAGATGGCTGAGAGACATTACAAAAAAGAAACAGTCAGAGTACTAATACTTTTAGTATGCGAAAAACAAAACAAAAATAACAACTTTATTCGACTACTTCATTTCTTCCTAGTAGGCCTGAGACGAGAGTTCAAGAGATTTGCCACGACGCATGCGCGGAATTACGATTTAAATCGACTACTCCTTGATCAGTTCTCACACATGCGTCAGCGGAAATCTTTTGAACTCTCGTCTCAGGCCTACAAGGAAGAAAAGAAATAGTCGAATAGTGATTGATAAACTTATACAGGGTTTCTGCAGGTATCTTCAAATTAAATTAAATGCCTTTTTAAATGCCTTTTAATGCCATTTTAAAATGTTTTGATGCCATATACGACCCATGACTAACCATATATGTATATATATATATACACAGTATATACACACAGATGCAATGATTAATGCATCCATGGCCCAGATGTAGTTATAAAATATGATTTTAAAAATTGACCTATAACATCGACTATGCAATACACTTTAATTTTGCTAGTGCTTATAAAATTAGGAGAGAGTATAAAATATTTGGATAGAGAGGTTTATAATGTGACAATTTATTTTACAATTATTAATCATGAAGGCTATATTCAAATTAATTTATATAAAATTATCTTCAAAACTATAAAAAAAAATAATGCCAGTATGAATCAGATTTAATGATTTTTAATGCTTTTTAAGGCCTTAATTTTCACAAAATCCATTTAAGGACTTTTAATGCTTTTTAATGCCCCGCGGAAACCCTGTTATAGTTTAGCCACTGTAGTCACATGGAATATTTAAATATTTTCTTCAATGACTTTCTGGGCCATCAAGTTTCGATCCCTTAGGCAACCTATGTAGCAGTGATCCAGCTCTCAAATTTCATAAAAAATATCTTAATTTGTGTTCCGAAGGTGAACGAAGGTCTTACGGGGTTGGTACAGCATGGAGGTAAGTAATTAATGACTTAATTTTAATTTTTGGGTGAACTATTCCTTTAAAAGCTTGATTTTCACCACAGAGGGACTTTAGGTATAAAATTAAAATCCTTTTTTTTCCCCACACACACAAGCTTTTTAAAAGATAAAGGTGAAAACAGAACCAGACATGGACACATTTTTGGTCTAAAGTTGCACTTTAATCCTAACACTTATTGGCTGTTTGGCCCCCACCCGTCTTTGCCCACCCCGTTCCCACCCCATACAACAGGCACACAGAGAGCGATGAGTAACAGACAGTTCAACAGTTCTGAACAAAATCCAGATTGAAATCCAGAGCGGATTCCAAATCCCATGAAGAGCTTCTGAGGTAGAGAGCGAGACACACACACCGACAGAGGAAAAAGAATCTTCGCAAAACGCAGATACAGAGTCGAAAGTGTAGTTAGCATCATCATGATCAACATCAAATGTCAAAAAGAGAAGCGGGTATGTGTTCTGTGAACAAAAGGAAAAGCATCTGCATGTTTCCTGACAACATGTTACGGCAGAACTCTTTGGTTTCAACTCTTGAGGTTTTAGCAAGAAAATCTTCCTTTGTTGACCTAATCAGTTACCTTTGGATTGAAGCTGTAGTAGTTGAAGGGAAAAACAAAAGAAAACAGGCAAACACCCCGTAAACTGTCAACACAACTGAACAAAACGGTTCAGTTCTAATTTGAGAATATTTGGAGAACGATGCCGCTTAAATGTGAGATTTGCCTCTATTTGGCAATGCAAAACAACAGAACATACTGCACAATGAGGACATTCCTGCTGTATATGGTCGAAGAACAGTTTTGCGTGTGCATGTCTACAAGAACGTCCATGCATTTGAGCGCATCTAGTGTGTGAGAGCTCCTGCGGTAGAGGTTTAACTTTGGGTATCATTCAGGGCCCTCTACAGCAGAGCCGTCCACACACACCGACACACCGAGATATATACAAAAACCAATAAATCACATGAGCAACGTACACATAGAAAACCGATGTGAAAACCAAATCTGCCATCAAGTGTTCTTCAACACCGAATAGTGGGCCGGATATTTGAACCAGACGTTGGATAGATAATCTGGGGAAGTCTGTGAACCATTATACTCACGCGAAAAAGACGCTACAAAGACCCTCTCCTGAGCAACATCTCCTCTGCTCCCCTTTGTCAAATTCTTAAAGCTTTTTTTCCATCTATTTGGCATTTCTAATCAAACATGAGGTATATGCAGAAGCGTATCTCTCTCACTCTTTTCCCTCATCCAACGCATCTAAAAAACAGAGTAAAATCGAAATAAAAAGAAAAAAGTGGATGCTTAAAATTAGCCCGTAACTATATATTACATCAAGTTATAGAGACATAGTTTGGAAACTTTTCATCTCTCGAAAGCGGTGGGCAGATTTTTTGAAAGTTACCCACAGAAACAACAGTCAGTTTTAGTAGCTAGTTTGGTTTCAAAAAACTTTGTTGACTTGCTTTTTTTTTAGCTACCTCACATTTCCCCCGTTTGGTTTTACAAAGATTAAAAAAAAGACAGAATCGATAAATTAAAATGCTATAAATACATAAATAAGCCAATAAATAAGTCGGAAAACATATAAATCCGTGATACACCCTCCCCCACACACAATAAATACAAATTTTCGAGGGAAAAAAAAAATCAAAGAGACAGTTTAAAGCTTTTGGTCTAAAATCAAGTCATCATCATCATCATCATCATCATCATCATCATTAACATTTCATAAGGACTATTTTTATCACAGCCTTTTTTTTACATTACATTAGCAATAGTAAGCAGTTGAACATAGATTTTTTTTCCTACAAAATCTATCAAAGCACTAACAGGTACATTCCCTCTAGAAGTGTAACGCCAACCAGATTTCCAGTTGCTTTTAAACCCCATCCCACCCCGTCCCCCACAACCTCTACATTTCTCGCGTTTTTTTGTATGCGTCTAAGATCGCATGGTCAAAAACGGTTTCGCCGAGCAAAAGTTAAGTTGGCTTCGCCGGCCGTGTTTCGGTTTGGTTTCCATGCTGGAGATGAGCTTCCACGTTCACACACTCACACACGTCTCACACACTCTTTGCTCCCTATCTCTCCTCGAAGAGACCTAGCACCCAATACGGTCTTTCTCCACGCGTTGTGCATTGGTTAGGTTGCTATTTGGTGTCAAAAAAGAAAAGGTTTTCGCTTTTGGTATTTCTTCAGTTTTGGCTTATCGTTTCACAACATTCGCAATCGAAGCAAAACTTGGAAGCTACATGTTCACAGTATTGTTTCAAACCGCCTGATGAGGGAAACCCCCCCGGAACGATCGATTCAAAATGGCGAAACGCACGAAATATGAAAATAGGCAATACGTCACCCATTATCCCAAAAATATAAAGCAATGAGACGAGTCATACAGCATAAACAGACAGACCAAGAGGAAAAAGCAATAAAACAAAATATATATGTATATATATATATTCTGAAGTTCAGTTCGATGAGGTTAATAAATATTCTCCCATCCAGGAAGGAGAGTGAAAGCATCGAAGCTTAACGGAAAGGAGGGAGGAGGCGAAGGAATGATCTTCTGGTCAAAGCCACGTTGAGTCTTTTCACGTCTTTGCTACTCTAAAAACATCCTCCTTTGTCCACCTCCTGTGGTCCACTCCTAGTATTTGGTTTCATTCCATTGAGATAAAGTTCGGTTTTAGTCCATTGGTTTTGGTTTGGTTTCATTTTTGGTTTAATCCGTGTGTTGAAGAAAAATTAAAACATGTCTCCCTCCGCGTCTCGGTTGTTGGATTTTCCCCTGCAGGTTTCCTCGGATCCTCTTCAGTCGCTGCTCCTCTTGCCCGTCGTTCCTTTTCTCCGTTTGGCCTTTTTCACCACGCGAGACACAGGAGAGGGGTCCAGAGAGGATGGAGGGCAGGGGTTTGGGGGCTCAGGGGGATTTCTTTTAAAATTTCTCCTTGTGTGTGTTGTTTTTTTGACATGTCTGAGGTCTTGTCGTACCGAACGCTTTTTAGCTGACGCAAAAGGCCAGACAGAATGCTTGGTATCCAAGAAAAGTGTGTCAAAGATTGAGGCATGGGTTCCAGCGGATGATCAATGATGGAAAGGGAATCGGGATCAGCAGTAACTTCAGTGTATATGTGTGTGTTTGTGTGTGTAATACTGTTTAAAGTGGAGAAAAAATCCTTCTTTCAGTCTGTTGTTCATCTTAAATTTGAATGGAAATGGAATGAAAAAGAATGCGTAAATTGAAATAGTTGATAGTAGAGGTAGATTTACAAATAGTTTTAAAAGAAACAAAATCGAGTTTTACATTACATGGGGTGCATGAAAAACCAAAGGAAAATCGAGCAAAAGGTGTTTTGTAGAGTTAATCTGATCCTGGACAATTCAGGTTTTCAAAGTCTTCGTTAAAGCTTTTCTATCCGATTTTTTGGTTTTGATTTTTGGTATTTTGGTTTTGGTATTTTTCGATAATTTTTTTGTCTTTGTGAGTCGTTCCATTCTTCATCCATGTGTTTATTTTTTGGTTTCTCTTTCTACCATCCAGTGACACTTGTCAAATGTCCTTTCTTTGTTCCATTCGTTGCCACCCGTTTTCCTTTGTGTTGATGTTTCTTCGTAAAAGTTTTTTTGGCTCACGACCCTGCCCTCAAAAAATCTGTTCATGTAGGTTTGTCTTTTTCTATTCAGGAAAGGAATAAATGTACATTCTCCACAGTAGCTCCATTGAGGCCACCTCTCCACGCTGAATAGATCAATTTTTTGGTTTAAAAAGTCCCCCGTTATCCTGTTCTCTCCTTATCCCTGTTCTCTTCTGCTCAGTTCTCTGTATTTTTGGCATTCAAAGACATAATGAGAGAGAGAGCACAAGAGAGAAATGGAGGGATTGAGAGATGGCTTTGGTTGAAGAGGCGAGTCTTGTTTGTCTTCATTCTTCCGTCCCTCTGACTCCCCTCAAGTGCAGTAGCTTGGTGTGGGCGTCACTCAGCCATGGCTCCGCCCAGAGGGGGTGGTGAGGCGTCGCCTAATGAGGCAGAAGGAGGCGGGGCTTGAGCAGGGGAGACGGAGCAAGAGTCTGGGCTTGCGCCTCTGACGCCAGAAGGCGGAGAAGCCCTGGGGTGGCCCACCAGACCCATGCCTGCGCTCCTCGCCAGGGGCAGTAAAGTGGGGCGGTTTAGGAAGAGGGACTGGCGCAGTCCAGCTCCTGGACATCCAGCTCCACCCAGGAACATTTGACCGCCGCCCTCAAGAGCAGAAATGGGAATCTGGCCACCACTGGCAGCTAGGGCTGTAAAAAGATGAAAGAAGATATTTTAATCTGTCTCTTTTGTCCACTTTCAACCACTTTTGTCCTGATTTCTTCGAGGGGAGGGTCTCTATAGTTGGGTAAATGTATGAAATTATTTTAGATCTTTGATCTAATGGATGAAACAAGCTCACGCAATTTATACTGTATATGAACATGACTGGAGACAACAAAACAAAAAAACTAGGGCTGTCAAATGATTAATCACGATCTAATCGCATCCAAAATAAAAGTTTGTGTTTACATAATACATCACTGTAAAAAATATTGTTGGTTTAACTTAAAAAAAATGAAGTAACCTGGTTGCCTTACAATTTTAAGTTCACTGAACTGGAAAAAATTTAGTTAATACAATGAAGGAGATTGATTTAAGCATCAGAAACTCAAAATATTATGTTATCTGAACTACATAAATTATTTAAGTTGATTTGACAAAAGAAAAAATGTTGTGATTACAAATCATGAAAAAATTGTGTATAATTATTTTATATATATATATATATATATATATATATATAAATATAAATACACACACATGCTTGTATATATTTAAGAACTATTTTCATGTATATACTGTATATAGATTTATATATAATTTATAATATATATATATGAATATTTTATATATAAATAATATTTTTTCTTAAAAATACATGCATGTGTGTATTTATATATAAAATAATTATACACAGTGCACCCACATATAATATGTGAACACAAACTTTTATTTTGGATGTGATTAATCGCGATTAAACGTTTGACAGCCCGAAAAAAAAAATATCAGCTTTCGTTTCTCCTCTGACAGCCAAAAGAGCAGAAGAAAGCAATCTGGTCAAATCCGTTTTTGACCACCTGTGGAAGTGGTCAAAAGTGGTAAACCGAGTGGACAATAAAAAAAAATATTAAAAGAGAAAGAGCCTCTTGCACATAAAGTCCAAATATGGCCCGCCGCAAAAGTGCGATAACGCACGTCATTCCAGGAAATCCATATGGGCATCATATTATGACTGTAGCTGAATAAAAAAGATTGAAATTAATAAATGACTAGTAAACACACGACTACAACAATATATGGTTTATCCGAGTTCTTCTCTGGTATTATCATGATAATAAAGTATATTTATACTTAAATGCTAATCAACATAGCCATTATCACAGTTGAAGTAGCTGTGCAACACGACAAAAACAGAAATGGGGTGTTTGGTCAACTGCGAGGCAACACATTGGCCCAGAGTTGCCTTTTCTTTGAGGTAAATGTAGCGGTTCTAGATTGTGTCGTCGGCTCCAGTACGGTGTTGGTGGAAAAGGGTTTTAAGTGATGAGGATGAATATGAGTTCAAGAACAAATATAAGGGCAAGGAAATGGCAAGTGCTTTTGAAAGAGACAGACAAGGTGCACAAACGCAGGTTTTCTCATACACACACACAGACAAACATATATATGTAAGAAGTGAGGATGAAGATGTGATGAATATGTGGTGAGAGATTTTCAATGCTTATTAGAAGGCTTTTTGATGGTGAATGAGGGGAGGTTTTATCCCCATTCGCCAAGTTCCTTATGCATATCTTTGAATGAATCTTCTTTTAATTGATTTTCTCGATCATATATGACAAACCTTGCATTGTGGCCAGAGGGTTGCCGCTGATGAGAGCCTGGTTCATTCCTGTGCTTACACCCATCATTGTGTTCCTGTAATGTGTGTGATGTGTCATTTACACGTGTCCACAAACATACACCATTCATACATGCAGAGAGAAGCAAGCATTTTTAGTGACATCTCAAGAACAACCATGTCCATCGTGGAGTTTGTGTTGGTGTTCTGCTCAAACACATGCTGGAAAGAATGACATTAAGACGAGGAAATTAGAGAGGAAGAAATTCAGTGTGATTTTCACACACAACCGAGAATAGAGATTTTATCGTAAAAACAAGTATGATAAGACTACTGCAAAGCTGGAATTATTTCAGTTCAGAATGCTGAGTCATAATGAAAGCTGTTGACAGAATGATGATGTGTTTTTTTCATAGTCTTCACACTTATGAGTGAAATTTTGAGGTAATATAAACAATGGATGCTGGATTTATGCAAATATCCTTGAACATAGATGTATCAAATAATAATAAATGAACATTCACATTTTTTTATGATTCAAATATAGGTAAAACGACCTAAAACAAAAGACAGATGGGTAATTTGTAAAAATCTCGGTATAAGCTTTTGGCAGCATTGGATAATGAATTTGTAAAAATGTGCAAATATTGTTTAAATGTCAAAAAATTATAAATAGGAAAAAAAGCACATTCACAATATTTTATCACTTAATATAGTAGTTGTTAGTTGATTAAATCAACTTAAACAAATATTTGATTAATAATAGTAAATATAATAAAAATAATTGTTAGTTGATTAAATCAACTTCAATAATCGATTGGATTAATTTCTGGTTAAATTAAAATCATAATAATAATAATCATCATCATCATTTTTAATAGTCCAGTTCTAGATCAGTTTTTCCTTTATGTTCAACATTGGATATTGAATTTGTGCCAATTTTCAGGCATTTATTAAAATGTCTAAGTAGAGACATTTGTATAAATGATCATATACAATATGTATCTACTCAATTTATTAGTTGTTAGTTGATTAAATAAACCTAAACAAATAATGGATTAATATTAACAACAACAATAATAATAATAATTATAATAATCAGTTAGTTGATTAAATAAACCAAAACAAATAATTGACTGGGTTAATTTCTTAAATCATATTATTTTTATAATTAAATGCTATTTTTTTAACATTCCTGCTCTAAGATCATTCTATCTTATGTACAACATTGGATACTGAATTTGTGCAAATTTTCAAGTATTGTATAAAAGTATAATAAACAAGAATAAATAAACATTCATGATATTTTGACTGAATATGTTGCTTTCTTAGTTGAACTAAACAACCTAAATAAATAATTGTTTAAATAATAATAATTGTATCATATTTATAATAATTTATAATTATGTAATATGTATTATTAATAATTGTTATGAATTCTCATGATTATTATTATTATAATTAGGGCTGTCAGAATGATTAATTGTGATTAGTCGACCATCCAAAATAAAAGTTTTTGTTTACATGATATATGTGGGTGCACTGTGTATAATTATTTTATATATATAAACACACACATGCTTGTATATATTTAATAAAAATTTCCATGTACATACTGTATATAGATGTATATATAATTTATATTATATATAAATATAAATATTTTATATATATAAATAATACTATTTTCTTAAATATACATGCATGTGTGTGTATTATATATATACAAAATAATCATACACAGTGCACCCACATATATCATGCGAACAAAAACTTTTATTTTGCGATGTGATTAATTGGATAATCATTTGACAGTGTCGAAAGAGCATTCTCCTGCCGTAAACACGCTGAAACCGCTTACCCTGTGTTCAGGCCAGGGCTGCCGAGGCTCGGCGGGGTGGGGCTCACTGTGCTGAGAGGAGGCGGGGTCACTGAAGAAGGGGCGGAGCTCAACACTCCATGTCCACTGGGTCTAGAGGGCAGCCCACAGGAGGCGTGGGACTGACGGCTGCGTAGGAGAGAGATTCAGTGTATCCTTTTAACCACATCTGTGAAGTGAACAACACTATTATTCATTCTAACTGCTCTTCTCACCTGTTGTGCTGAGACTGGTAGCGACCTGAAACTAGTCCCTGACTGGACATCTACAGAAAAAAGAGAAAGAGACTTTAATTAACAAACATACATCTCATAATGACATTCTTTAATATTTGCCTTTACTTTCAAAGGTCCAATTTTCCTTTTATGGTAGAACATTATTCAAACACATCTCTTTTATACCACGTTTGCACCCATTCTCATCATGCACCATCCAAACAACATTTCAACACCAGCTGTCAGTTGAAATGGCTTTTAGGCCAGATCAATGGCTAAAGCCATGAGTGTGTGTACCCATGTGCGGGCTGTAGCAGGGGGGCTTGTGCGTCTGTGATGGGGGCTGAGTGGGCAGTGGAGGGGTGGCGCTGGAAGGATCTGATGCGCTTCTCTTTCTGCCGTCGGTTGCCAGAACCAGACAGATGACCTCTTTCTCCATGTTGAGCTTGCTCGGCCATCAGCAGGATTTCTTCAGAGGTAGGCTTCTGGTTCTAAAGGGGGTGAGGTGGATGCATGAGTGCATGAGACGTGCCAAACACCTGCACTTACAGCCAACACCAAAACAATTTCATGTTGATGCACAAAATATTTGAGAAAAGCATGCCTTAATCAAAGACGCAATTGGTACTCAAAAATGCATGTAAATACGGATTTATTGAAATCATTAAGAGTGGGAATTTGTTCTAAAATCGAATTATTCATAAGGTTGATTTGATCACCACTCCCCTTGATAGGTTGTTTTATAATTGCTATATTATCTGATAATGTTTTATAATTAAAGTTTCTGTTCAGCGTAATGCCAACCAGCAGATTGAGTTACTTAGAAATGGAGAGAAGCAGCATGAGGCGCCTTCAAGCATATTGGGTGTTTGCCCTTGACTTGATCTTAGATGGGTTTCCTCGGAAAAAAGCTTTGACACAGGTGTGGTGCTTACCAGAGATGTGTGTGACTGGAGGTTTTGTGACTCATGTGCAACCATAAAACTAAATTGTCTTTTGGGGATTAATAAATCTGCTCTCGTTTAGTATGAAACATTGGAATGATCTCGAAGAGTTTGTGCCTTGTCTGCTTTTTGTTTTTAGATTCACCTATCATTGCTGCTAGGTGGTCCACTTAACATGTAAACCAATAAACAGTCTACTTTTATTATTTTATTTTATTTCTACTATCATTGCTACTTGTTGTTCAACTTAACATGTAAACCAATAAAAAGCATATTTTAATTTTATTTAAATTAGGGCTGTCAAATGATTAATCACGATTAATCGTATCCAAAATAAAAGTTTGTGTTTACATAATATATGTGCGGTGCACTGTGTATAATTATCTTGTGTATATATATATATATATATATATATATATATATATATATTATATATATATATATATATATATATATATATATATATATAAATACACACACATGCATGTATATTTAAGAAAAAAATATTATTTATATATAAAATATTTATATTTATATATAATATAAATTATATATAAATCATATACGATATATACATGAAAATATTTCTTAAATATATACAAGCATGTGTGTGTATTTATATATATAATAATTATACATAGTGCACCCACATATATTATGTAAACACAAACTTTTATTTTGGATGCGATTAATCACGATTAATCGTTGACACCTAATTTAAATGTATGTTACTTTATGCAAAGCAACGTACAAATAAATATTGCAAGCAAACAATCATAAGATAATATAAAACATATTATTCCATATTATTATGATATATTATTATATTTTGAAATTGTATTTTATTATTTATTTAATCCATATAGCTTCAAACTAACAACATTGCATAAAATATAATAACATGTATAATTTATATTTACATGTATGCATTATATTATATATGTATTATATTGCATCATTATTTTTTATTTTTGATTTACTAAAATATCATATTGTTTTATTATTTCTTATTTTCCTGGTTGGTAACCAGAACATTCTATATGTGTCCATAGACAACCTGTTTGGTAAACTGGCCTATGATATTATATGTTTAATAATGCATACAAATAGCAATACTTCTATAATCATGCCAGGAGTATATGGGGTTTAATGTGGTGATATAATTCTTATACAGTATATTGCAATAAATTAGTTTGCTGGTAGACTTCTGTTTCTCCAGAGAGAGATAAAAAAGGTTTCAGCATTTCAAAAAGAAAACCAATATTTTTTTTATCATGAAACAGCAAAATGGAGGTCATGAAGCTGAGGCTAGTATATACGGAACAAAACTGAGTTAAATGAATGAGTAGTCTCTGAAGAGAAATATGATTTCTGTAGCAGGAAATTGAAATCTTGCAACATTTCAGTGGTCCGTTGTTGTTGTTTATGAGTCCGACTAACCGAAATGAAGTTGCGCTCCAGCAATGCGGCGTTGGTCTGATGCTGGTGCGTTTCTTACGGCGGCGGTCCAGGTAACCCTTCAAAGCCCAGCAGAGGTGAAGACAGTGAACTGAGCTCGGAAGCATGTCTATTTGCCATGGTTTCTGTAACGCGAACACACCGCACGATTGTAAAGAATCCAAACGTGAAACACCATTCAGAAAAGTGAGAAACACACACCTGCATCACTCAGCCATTTCTCCAGCAAGAGGTTTGAGCTTGCACATGTTCTTGAAGCTGAGGTTGAGAGCCTTGAAACGTGAGATGGTGGTCTGACTGAAGTCATTGCGTACAGTTTCCCCATGGCCATACCGACGTCCCCCTGCATGAAGACATGGAGCAAAGTTACCATTCACTCATTTCATCATTTTATCCCCAACAGACATGACTAGTTTAGCTTGAGGACTGTTAAGTTTATGTTTCCCACACATACCATGGGATTTCTATGTGAGCTTGTGTCCACCACAGAATAAAATAAAAATAAAAAAAGGTAATTGTGACTTTTCATCTCTACAATTCTGACTTTGTTTCTCAGAGTATTGCTTGATCTACACTCACCTAAAGGATTATTAGGATCACCATATTAATACTGTGTTTGACCCCTTTCGCCTTCAGAACTGCCTTAATTCTACGTGGCATTGATTCAACAAGGTGCTGAAAGCATTCTTTAGAAATGTTGGCCCATATTGATAGGATAGCATCTTGCAGTTGATGGAGATTGTGGGATGCACATCCAGGGACGCGCAAGCTCCCGTTCCACCACATCCCAGAGGTGCTCTATTGGTCGAGATCTGGTGACTGTGGGGGCCATTTTAGTCCAGTGAACTCGTTGTCATGTCCAAGAAACCAATTTGAAATGATTCGATCTTTGTGACATGGTGCATTATCCTGCTGGAAATAGCCATCAGAGGATGGGTACATGGTGGCCATAAAGGAATGGACATGGTCAGAAACAATGCTCAGGTAGGCCGTGGCATTTAAGCGATGCCCAACTGGCACTAAGGACCTAAGAGTGTGCCAAGAAAACTTCCCCCACACCATTACACCACCACCACCAGCCTGCACAGTGGTAACAAGGCATGATGGATCATTGATGGATCAAATGATTGGTTGATTAGAATAATTGCATTAATGAGAAATTGAACGGGTGATCCAAATAATCCTTTAGGTAAGTGTAAACTCGCAATTCTAAGAAAAAGCTCTTCTGATTTCTTCAGAATTGGCCTTTATATTTTGCGAATTCTGACTATTCTAAAAGATAATTGCGAGTTTATATTTCAAGTTTATTATTTTGGCCTTTATATTCTAAGAATTTCCGAAATATAAAGGGCCAATTCGGACGAAAGATAATATAAATTCGAAATATAAATGCGCGAATTATCTGTTAAATAGTTTTATTCCTTGGAGGAAACAATCTTCCTTAGATTTCAATACCAACTTAAGTGTTTTTTTCCCTCACACAATTGTGTTAGTGGCATGTTATTTTTTACACAAATTATCTACTCGTTTATTTTCTTCACTGAATATTGTAACTAAAGCTAAATTTCTCCAACTGGTTGCATCTTCTTGTTATTGGTTTAGAACTTTTTGCCAACTATCTTTAAAAAAGAAATTAAATAAGGAAAGGTAGATCCCAAATAATGCATTACAATATTAAATTGTGTAAATTAAATGAATGTCTCCCCTAATCATACACAAAATTGTATTAATATATATATATATATAAGTATTGTATAATTTTAATAGAATACAAAGAAAACATGATTGTTGCATTCATACCGTTAAAGTTAAATTAAAAATGATTTTTAAAAATTAACATAAATAAAGATTTTAAAGATAAATAAAGATGAAATTAATGCCAAAGGCCACCCTTAATTATATACATAATCTTACAGTGTATATGACAAGTATTCTTTATTTCAATGGCTTTCATTGCAGATATGAATTAAATTCAACAATTTTATTGATTCGACCGCACAGACACTACTGGATGAGAACTGAACCAGAGCTGGACGAACGACATCACTGTTTTCTGCAGAACTGCTTCATAGATGAAATTAACTAATTGAATAATTTGAAGTGAATCTCCAGTAATCACAGTAATTCTCCTGTTATTACTATGAGGGCTTACTTTGTAACAATCTCTGATTGAATAAAAGCGCTAACTTGATTTGATATTGCTACTGTCTCTCAAAATAAGTGTCTTGAAAGATTGGTTTTCATTTCTATATTTTGAAAAAGTCAAACTGTGACAGAAAACTGTTCCACACCTGTGTGAACCCCAGTTTAATTCGCCTCTGTTTGAAGGTTCTGGCAAACTGTTCAAGCTCCTCCAGGTCGCTGGGCTCCTGGGATGGGGCGTGACGCCGTGGGAACGGAGCTCATGGGAGGGGCGGAGGAAGGGGCGGAGCTCACAATGCTTCTCCACGTTCTTCTCCCTCTGCAATGACCACAGCCTGTCGTCAAGATGACGCTACAGCACAGATTGGGAAAACACACTACTTTCTCAAACACGTATCTACTGTGAGACAGAGCCATTTCAAACCCATTCCAAAAGATTCCCTTCATTTTTGCAAAATGTCCTTTCTACCCTGAAAGGCACCACATTTAGACTGACTATATAGCATATTACCATTCAACTCATATTATTTTATAAGTATGCGATAACGTTCAAAAGTACGTTTTTCTGGTCACACTTTAGATTAAGGTCCCATTCTCACTATTAACTATGAGTTTTGTCGTAATTAACTTAAAATTACTTCTTATTAATAGTAAGGTAGTTGTTAAGTTTAGATATTGGATTAGGGACGTAGAATATGGTCATGCTGAATAAGGCAGTTTTATATGTACAAAATAAACAACTATATACCAGTAAAATACTGGTCAGAATTATTTGATCAAAGACGGCTGTAAAATATAAATCTGCATTGTTATTCCTTTTGATATTTTATCTAAAAAATCAGCAAAAATATAACCTTTCATTGAAGTAAAATAATTGAAAGTGGGGGGAACATCACATTATGAAATAAATGTTTTTCTCTAAAACACATTGGGATCAATTATTTGCCCCCTTTCATTTTTTTTTTTTTGCAATCTCCTTTGTCAAAGATAACAGCTCTGACTCTTCACAAATAATGCCTATTATGCTCATACTTATAAGCAATTAGTTAATAGTGAGAATGGACCATAAACTATATACATATTAAAATATTATATAAATATTTAAATATATTATATTTAAATATTTTCATTATTTATTTAAATTTTATTTAAAGAAATTTAACCTTGAACCTTCAATTCATCAAATAATCCTGAAAAAAAAAATTATCATGTTTTTCCACAAAAAATATTAAGCAGCACAACTGATTTCAACATTGATATAATTATAATAATAAAAACTCTTTCTTGAGCAGCAAATCAGCATATTAGAATGATTTCTGAAGGATAATGTGACACTGAAGACTAGAGTGATGATGCTGAAAAATCACAATAATGAATTACATCTTCAAATGTATTAAAATCAAGAAGAAAAAAAACAGTTCTTTTAAATTGTAATAATACATCACAATGCTACTGATTCTACTCTATTTTTATCAAATAAATGCAGCATTAAGGCCATTGCAATTTGCATTAAGTCCAAAAATTTCGTATGTATTTTTTTTTCCGTATTCGTGATTCGAGTAGCTCTGCATTGTTAAAACACCATTCAAACTGCTTGCAACAGATGCGAAAAATGCAGAAAATCGAACCCAATTCGATTTTTTTAATGACGGACGAAAGTTTCGGAGTCAGTTTGCAAGGGTCATTGACATAACGTAAAGTCGTATTTATTTTTTAACGTGCGAAAATTTTGGACGCGAATTTCAGACTCAGTGTGCAAGGGCCTTTAGCATTAGAGACTTCTTTCAAATTTCTTACTGACCCCAAACTTTGGAATTATAGTCTATGCAAAATACTTATTTGAATGATTCAATTTTCCAAACTTTGCCGTATACAGGTGAGCACACTGCATCAAATCCTGTATCCCACAATGCAGCGTCTCAAGTAAATGCCACAATGATAACTGGACACCATTTGCTAATTGAATAAGCAACATGAGGTGGACAACTATGTATTTTGAAACCCTTTCATACCTGTGCTTGAAGCCCCAGTCTCAGGTGGGGTGGTCAGGAGACTCCCTGGGCTTTGCTGAGGTAGTGAAATCAAATTGGACGTCGAAAGCAAACCTGAGAGAGCATGAATGGGAATTACACATTAAAGACATCACTGCACGCAAATGTTATTGGTGTCACAGAGTCAACTGTGATGTGAAATAATGGTAATGCATACACAGGGCAACGGGCTGCAGTTTCAGATTCCACTGACCCCATAGTCATGATGAAATAATGTGTGAATAGGCGCATCTTACCTTGCTGACCCTGCTGAGCCTGGGCTTGAGGCAGCAGGAACTGAGCAGGGGACTGTAGAGGATGACCTGGCATCAGTACCAACTGCTGTAACTGCAACAACTGCTGAAATGTCCTTCAGAAGAGACAGAAAGCCTTATGAGGGTGAAAAAAAGACAAGTGAGCGAGTCAGAGACATGGGGAATAAGTAAAAAAGTCCAGTTACTAAGTCAAGTTACAGAAAATGGCAATTTGCATTGTATCGAAGAACCCTTGACCTGATATTTTAATTCTAATCTCATTTTTACATTCTTTTTAAATTACTTACTATATAACTAAATATTTCCTGTCTCAGGAACAAAATATGTATATGCATTTCACACATTCATTAAATACTTAAATGCATTTAAATCATACTAAAGTATTAAGTAAATTAAAATAAATACAAATTTGTTCACAAATTATATTGCAATTGTATTAAATACATTTTAATAACAAAATTCAATAATTTATTCATATTTATTTATATTATTTTAATTTATTATTTATAATTAAGTTCCCACTTGTACTATGCACCTACACTGAAATGAATAATTTGATACAATGGACTTGTGTACATACATGTTTTCACATCTAGGCTACTTATATTTTAAAATACCTGCAGGTAATTACAGCAGTAATTAATTTATGTAATTACACTGTTGCCCCTTCCTTACACCTTAACCTACCCTTAAACCTACCCATACCACCACACCTGTCCCTAACCCTACCTGTATCAGACCTCAATAGCAGCAAAAGAGTTTTACAATACAACAGGACCACAATAAATACATTGTGCTTATTTTTCAATGTAAGTACATAGTAATTAAAGCCACTTAATATAAAGTGGGACCATTAATTATTTTATTTATGCATTTATTTAAATGAGGTATTGCAAGATTGCATTGTAAGAGTAGTGTAAGAATATAATAATTAGGTACTAATCCTGAACTTACCCTCTAAACCTAACCTTAACCCATATTTACCTTATTTTAACCAGTACCGGTACTTTCTTAGGCAAGTACACTGTAAGTACACATAAGTGCATGTTCGGTTAAAAAAAAAGTGCAACCTTATGTATTTATATACTAATGGAACATTGCACTTTCTGTTCATAATTGACTGCATGCTACAGATGCTGTTATATATTTGACCAGGATATAGAAATATAGGAAAATGCCAATCTAGCCTTTGATCAAAAATGCATTTTCCTAAAACGTAGAACGGCAGCGCAGAAGGTACCTGGGCAGTGAGCTGGATAGGCTGCGAGAGAAGTGGAGGCGGAGCTTGCTCATGTTTGGCTTGAGACTGGGCTTGTGCTGCTGCCCTGATTGGCCTGCTGCTGTTGCGTGTGCTGCTGCTGATTGGCCGCGGCAGCTGCGTGGGCCGCATGCGCTGTCGTTTGACTGCTGCACGGCTGCGGCTAACAGCTGCGCTTGAGCCTGCTGCAACAACAGCTGCTGCTGTGCAGGGAGGAGAGCGGCCAGCTGAAGAGAGGAGGAAGAGGAGCGAGGGATAGACAGAAAAGGTGGGAGAGAAGAACAGCTGTCACCAAGCAGCAGAGGGACAATCTGTGGCACCTTCTCTTAAGCAAGCAGACCCTGAGATGGCATCCACGGCATGGTTAAGCTAAGGTTATACATCAACCGAAAGCATGTTGCATTTAGTTAATAGAAGCATAGAGCAAAAAGTAAAAGAGAGCGAAAAAAGCAAGCCATATAATATTCGTATTTGTTGTCATTCATTAAGATTAATTATTATATGATATAGCAATGTTTACTTCCAGAGCAGGATTTCCAAAGTGATCTCCTAACAAATCATTTTGCCCCAAACTCATGCTATGGACCCTTTTCACATTTCAAGGGTTCAACGAAGCAGAAGTCATAGGTGTCATAGTTGAG
Source organism: Hybognathus amarus (assembly GCA_030378365.1). Classification (NCBI taxonomy): domain Eukaryota; kingdom Metazoa; phylum Chordata; class Actinopteri; order Cypriniformes; family Leuciscidae; genus Hybognathus; species Hybognathus amarus. Next base: position 11,462 of record JAQIUQ010003687.1, on the reverse strand, counting down.
TCCACTTCTATTGTGGTGAATGGGAGATGACAGCAAATATATTTTTTGTGTATATATATATATATATATATTAGGGCTGTCAAATGATTAATCATGATTAATTACATCCAAAATAAAAGTTTGTGTTTACATAATATATGTGGGTGCACTGTGTATAATTATTTTTGATATATATATAAACACACACACATGCATGTATATATTAAGAAAAAAATTCATGTATATATAATATAGATTTATACATAATATAAATTATGTATAAATCATATATATATATACATGAATATATTTCTTAATATATACAAGCATGTGTGTGTGTTTATATATATATCAAAAATAATTATACACAGTGCACCCACATATATTATGTAAACACAAACTTTTATTTTGGATGTAATTAATCATGATTAATCATTTGACAGCCCTAATATATATATATATATATATACACAAAAAATATATTTGCTGTCATCTCCCATTCACCACAATAGAAGTGGACTCAACTATGACGACCTATGACTTCCTGCTTCGTTGAACCCTTGAAATGTGAAAAGGGTCCATAGCATCAGTTTGGGGCAAAATGATTTTGTTAGGAGATCACTTTGGAAATCCTGCTCTGGAAGTAAACATTGCTATATCATATAATAATTAATCTTAATGAATGACAACAAATACGAATATTATATGGCTTGCTTTTTTCGCTCTCTTTTACTTTTTGCTCTATGCTTCTATTAACTAAATGCAACATGCTTTCGGTTGATGTATAACCTTAGCTTAACCATGCCGTGGATGCCATCTCAGGGTCTGCTTGCTTAAGAGAAGGTGCCACAGATTGTCCCTCTGCTGCTTGGTGACAGCTGTTCTTCTCTCCCACCTTTTCTGTCTATCCCTCGCTCCTCTTCCTCCTCTCTTCAGCTGGCCGCTCTCCTCCCTGCACAGCAGCAGCTGTTGTTGCAGCAGGCTCAAGCGCAGCTGTTAGCCGCAGCCGTGCAGCAGTCAAACGACAGCGCATGCGGCCCACGCAGCTGCCGCGGCCAATCAGCAGCAGCACACGCAACAGCAGCAGGCCAATCAGGGCAGCAGCACAAGCCCAGTCTCAAGCCAAACATGAGCAAGCTCCGCCTCCACTTCTCTCGCAGCCTATCCAGCTCACTGCCCAGGTACCTTCTGCGCTGCCGTTCTACGTTTTAGGAAAATGCATTTTTGATCAAAGGCTAGATTGGCATTTTCCTATATTTCTATATCCTGGTCAAATATATAACAGCATCTGTAGCATGCAGTCAATTATGAACAGAAAGTGCAATGTTCCATTAGTATATAAATACATAAGGTTGCACTTTTTTTTTAACCGAACATGCACTTATGTGTACTTACAGTGTACTTGCCTAAGAAAGTACCGGTACTGGTTAAAATAAGGTAAATATGGGTTAAGGTTAGGTTTAGAGGGTAAGTTCAGGATTAGTACCTAATTATTATATTCTTACACTACTCTTACAATGCAATCTTGCAATACCTCATTTAAATAAATGCATAAATAAAATAATTAATGGTCCCACTTTATATTAAGTGGCTTTAATTACTATGTACTTACATTGAAAAATAAGCACAATGTATTTATTGTGGTCCTGTTGTATTGTAAAACTCTTTTGCTGCTATTGAGGTCTGATACAGGTAGGGTTAGGGACAGGTGTGGTGGTATGGGTAGGTTTAAGGGTAGGTTAAGGTGTAAGGAAGGGGCAACAGTGTAATTACATAAATTAATTACTGCTGTAATTACCTGCAGGTATTTTAAAATATAAGTAGCCTAGATGTGAAAACATGTATGTACACAAGTCCATTGTATCAAATTATTCATTTCAGTGTAGGTGCATAGTACAAGTGGGAACTTAATTATAAATAATAAATTAAAATAATATAAATAAATATGAATAAATTATTGAATTTTGTTATTAAAATGTATTTAATACAATTGCAATATAATTTGTGAACAAATTTGTATTTATTTTAATTTACTTAATACTTTAGTATGATTTAAATGCATTTAAGTATTTAATGAATGTGTGAAATGCATATACATATTTTGTTCCTGAGACAGGAAATATTTAGTTATATAGTAAGTAATTTAAAAAGAATGTAAAAATGAGATTAGAATTAAAATATCAGGTCAAGGGTTCTTCGATACAATGCAAATTGCCATTTTCTGTAACTTGACTTAGTAACTGGACTTTTTTACTTATTCCCCATGTCTCTGACTCGCTCACTTGTCTTTTTTTCACCCTCATAAGGCTTTCTGTCTCTTCTGAAGGACATTTCAGCAGTTGTTGCAGTTACAGCAGTTGGTACTGATGCCCAGGTCATCCTCTACAGTCCCCTGCTCAGTTCCTGCTGCCTCAAGCCCAGGCTCAGCAGGGTCAGCAAGGTAAGATGCGCCTATTCACACATTATTTCATCATGACTATGGGGTCAGTGGAATCTGAAACTGCAGCCCGTTGCCCTGTGTATGCATTACCATTATTTCACATCACAGTTGACTCTGTGACACCAATAACATTTGCGTGCAGTGATGTCTTTAATGTGTAATTCCCATTCATGCTCTCTCAGGTTTGCTTTCGACGTCCAATTTGATTTCACTACCTCAGCAAAGCCCAGGGAGTCTCCTGACCACCCCACCTGAGACTGGGGCTTCAAGCACAGGTATGAAAGGGTTTCAAAATACATAGTTGTCCACCTCATGTTGCTTATTCAATTAGCAAATGGTGTCCAGTTATCATTGTGGCATTTACTTGAGACGCTGCATTGTGGGATACAGGATTTGATGCAGTGTGCTCACCTGTATACGGCAAAGTTTGGAAAATTGAATCATTCAAATAAGTATTTTGCATATAGTACTAATTCCAAAGTTTGGGGTCAGTAAGAAATTTGAAAGAAGTCTCTAATGCTAAAGGCCCTTGCACACTGAGTCTGAAATTCGCGTCCAAAATTTTCGCACGTTAAAAAATAAATACGACTTTACGTTATGTCAATGACCCTTGCAAACTGACTCCGAAACTTTCGTCCGTCATTAAAAAAAATCGAATTGGGTTCGATTTTCTGCATTTTTCGCATCTGTTGCAAGCAGTTTGAATGGTGTTTTAACAATGCAGAGCTACTCGAATCACGAATACGGAAAAAAAAACGCATACGAAATTTTTGGACTTAATGCAAATTGCAATGGCCTTAATGCTGCATTTATTTGATAAAAATAGAGTAGAATCAGTAGCATTGTGATGTATTATTACAATTTAAAAGAACTGTTTTTTTTCTTCTTGATTTTAATACATTTGAAGATGTAATTCATTATTGTGATTTTTCAGCATCATCACTCTAGTCTTCAGTGTCACATTATCCTTCAGAAATCATTCTAATATGCTGATTTGCTGCTCAAGAAAGAGTTTTTATTATTATAATTATATCAATGTTGAAATCAGTTGTGCTGCTTAATATTTTTTGTGGAAAAACATGATAATTTTTTTTTTCAGGATTATTTGATGAATTGAAGGTTCAAGGTTAAATTTCTTTAAATAAAATTTAAATAAATAATGAAAATATTTAAATATAATATATTTAAATATTTATATAATATTTTAATATGTATATAGTTTATGGTCCATTCTCACTATTAACTAATTGCTTATAAGTATGAGCATAATAGGCATTATTTGTGAAGAGTCAGAGCTGTTATCTTTGACAAAGGAGATTGCAAAAAAAAAATAATGAAAGGGGGCAAATAATTGATCCCAATGTGTTTTAGAGAAAAACATTTATTTCATAATGTGATGTTCCCCCCACTTTCAATTATTTTACTTCAATGAAAGGTTATATTTTTGCTGATTTTTTAGATAAAATATCAAAAGGAATAACAATGCAGATTTATATTTTACAGCCGTCTTTGATCAAATAATTCTGACCAGTATTTTACTGGTATATAGTTGTTTATTTTGTACATATAAAACTGCCTTATTCAGCATGACCATATTCTACGTCCCTAATCCAATATCTAAACTTAACAACTACCTTACTATTAATAAGAAGTAATTTTAAGTTAATTACGACAAAACTCATAGTTAATAGTGAGAATGGGACCTTAATCTAAAGTGTGACCAGAAAAACGTACTTTTGAACGTTATCGCATACTTATAAAATAATATGAGTTGAATGGTAATATGCTATATAGTCAGTCTAAATGTGGTGCCTTTCAGGGTAGAAAGGACATTTTGCAAAAATGAAGGGAATCTTTTGGAATGGGTTTGAAATGGCTCTGTCTCACAGTAGATACGTGTTTGAGAAAGTAGTGTGTTTTCCCAATCTGTGCTGTAGCGTCATCTTGACGACAGGCTGTGGTCATTGCAGAGGGAGAAGAACGTGGAGAAGCATTGTGAGCTCCGCCCCTTCCTCCGCCCCTCCCATGAGCTCCGTTCCCACGGCGTCACGCCCCATCCCAGGAGCCCAGCGACCTGGAGGAGCTTGAACAGTTTGCCAGAACCTTCAAACAGAGGCGAATTAAACTGGGGTTCACACAGGTGTGGAACAGTTTTCTGTCACAGTTTGACTTTTTCAAAATATAGAAATGAAAACCAATCTTTCAAGACACTTATTTTGAGAGACAGTAGCAATATCAAATCAAGTTAGCGCTTTTATTCAATCAGAGATTGTTACAAAGTAAGCCCTCATAGTAATAACAGGAGAATTACTGTGATTACTGGAGATTCACTTCAAATTATTCAATTAGTTAATTTCATCTATGAAGCAGTTCTGCAGAAAACAGTGATGTCGTTCGTCCAGCTCGGTTCAGTTCTCATCCAGTAGTGTCTGTGCGGTCGAATCAATAAAATTGTTGAATTTAATTCATATCTGCAATGAAAGCCATTGAAATAAAGAATACTTGTCATATACACTGTAAGATTATGTATATAATTAAGGGTGGCCTTTGGCATTAATTTCATCTTTATTTATCTTTAAAATCTTTATTTATGTTAATTTTTAAAAATCATTTTTAATTTAACTTTAACGGTATGAATGCAACAATCATGTTTTCTTTGTATTCTATTAAAATTATACAATACTTATATATATATATATATTAATACAATTTTGTGTATGATTAGGGGAGACATTCATTTAATTTACACAATTTAATATTGTAATGCATTATTTGGGATCTACCTTTCCTTATTTAATTTCTTTTTTAAAGATAGTTGGCAAAAAGTTCTAAACCAATAACAAGAAGATGCAACCAGTTGGAGAAATTTAGCTTTAGTTACAATATTCAGTGAAGAAAATAAACGAGTAGATAATTTGTGTAAAAAATAACATGCCACTAACACAATTGTGTGAGGGAAAAAAACACTTAAGTTGGTATTGAAATCTAAGGAAGATTGTTTCCTCCAAGGAATAAAACTATTTAACAGATAATTCGCGCATTTATATTTACGAAATTTTAATTATTTTCGTCCGAATTGGCCCTTTATATTTCGGAAATTCTTAGAATATAAAGGCCAAAATAATAAACTTGAAATATAAACTCGCAATTATCTTTTAGAATAGTCAGAATCTGCAAAATATAAAGGCCAATTCTGAAGAAATCAGAAGAGCTTTTTCTTAGAATTGCGAGTTTACACTTACCTAAAGGATTATTTGGATCACCCGTTCAATTTCTCATTAATGCAATTATTCTAATCAACCAATCATTTGATCCATCAATGATCCATCATGCCTTGTTACCACTGTGCAGGCTGGTGGTGGTGGTGTAATGGTGTGGGGGAAGTTTTCTTGGCACACTCTTAGGTCCTTAGTGCCAGTTGGGCATCGCTTAAATGCCACGGCCTACCTGAGCATTGTTTCTGACCATGTCCATTCCTTTATGGCCACCATGTACCCATCCTCTGATGGCTATTTCCAGCAGGATAATGCACCATGTCACAAAGATCGAATCATTTCAAATTGGTTTCTTGGACATGACAACGAGTTCACTGGACTAAAATGGCCCCCACAGTCACCAGATCTCAACCCAATAGAGCATCTTTGGGATGTGGTGGGAACGTGGAGCTTCGCCCTGGATGTGCATCCCACAATCTCCATCAACTGCAAGATGCTATCCTATCAAGTATGGGCCAACGTTTCTAAAGAATGCTTTCAGCACCTTGTTGAATCAATGCCACGTAGAATTAAGGCAGTTCTGAAGGCGAAAGGGGTCAAACACAGTATTAATATGGTGATCCTAATAATCCTTTAGGTGAGTGTAGATCAAGCAATTCTGAGAAACAAAGTCAGAATTGTAGAGATGAAAAGTCACAATTACCTTTTTTTATTTTTATTTTATTCTGTGGTGGACACAAGCTCACATAGAAATCCCATGGTATGTGTGGGAAACATAAACTTAACAGTCCTCAAGCTAAACTAGTCATGTCTGTTGGGGATAAAATGATGAAATGAGTGAATGGTAACTTTGCTCCATGTCTTCATGCAGGGGGACGTCGGTATGGCCATGGGGAAACTGTACGCAATGACTTCAGTCAGACCACCATCTCACGTTTCAAGGCTCTCAACCTCAGCTTCAAGAACATGTGCAAGCTCAAACCTCTTGCTGGAGAAATGGCTGAGTGATGCAGGTGTGTGTTTCTCACTTTTCTGAATGGTGTTTCACGTTTGGATTCTTTACGATCGTGCTGTGTGTGTTTGCGTTACAGAAACCATGGCGAATAGACAATGCTTCCGAGCCCCAGTTCACTGTCTTCACCTCTGCTAGGGCTTTGAAGGGTTACCTGAACCGCCGCAGTAAGAAACGCACCAGCATCGAGACCAACGTCCGCATTGCCCTGGAGCACAACTTCATTTCGGTTAGTCGGACTCATAAACAACAACAATCGACCACTGAAATGTTGCAAGATTTCAATTTCCTGCTACAGAAATCATATTTCTCTTCAGAGACTACTCATTCATTTAACTCAGTTTTGTTCCGTATATACTAGCCTCAGCTTCATGACCTCCATTTTGCTGTTTCATGATAAAAAAAATATTGGTTTTCTTTTTGAAATGCTGAAACCTTTTTTATCTCTCTCTGGAGAAACAGAAGTCTACCAGCAAACTAATTTATTGCAATATACTGTATAAGAATTATATCACCACATTAAACCCCATATACTCCTGGCATGATTATAGAAGTATTGCTATTTGTATGCATTATTAAACATATAATATCATAGGCCAGTTTACCAAACAGGTTGTCTATGGACACATATAGAATGTTCTGGTTACCAACCAGGAAAATAAGAAATAATAAAACAATATGATATTTTAGTAAATCAAAAATAAAAAATAATGATGCAATATAATACATATATAATATAATGCATACATGTAAATATAAATTATACATGTTATTATATTTTATGCAATGTTGTTAGTTTGAAGCTATATGGATTAAATAAATAATAAAATACAATTTCAAAATATAATAATATATCATAATAATATGGAATAATATGTTTTATATTATCTTATGATTGTTTGCTTGCAATATTTATTTGTACGTTGCTTTGCATAAAGTAACATACATTTAAATTAGGTGTCAACGATTAATCGTGATTAATCGCATCCAAAATAAAAGTTTGTGTTTACATAATATATGTGGGTGCACTATGTATAATTATTATATATATAAATACACACACATGCTTGTATATATTTAAGAAATATTTTCATGTATATATCGTATATGATTTATATATAATTTATATTATATATAAATATAAATATTTTATATATAAATAATATTTTTCTTAAATATACATGCATGTGTGTGTATTTATATATATATATATATATATATATATATATATATATATATATATATATATATATATATATATATATATATATATATACACAAGATAATTATATACAGTGCACCGCACATATACTGTATGTAAACACAAACTTTTATTTTGGATACACATTAATCGTGATTAATCATTTGACAGCCCTAATTTAAATAAAATTAAAATATGCTTTTTATTGGTTTACATGTTAAGTTGAACAACAAGTAGCAATGATAGTAGAAATAGAATAAAATAATAAAAGTAGACTGTTTATTGGTTTACATGTAAGTGGACCACCTCGCACAATGGTGTTAAAAACAAAAAGCGGACAAGGCACAAACTTTATCATTCAATGTTCATACTAAAATAGATTTATTAATCCCCGAAGACAATTTAGTTTTATGGTTGCACATGAGTCACAAAACCTCCAGTCACACACTTTGTAAGCACCACACCTGTGTCAAAGCTTTTTGCCATAGGAAACCCATCTAAGTATCAAGTCAAGGCGAACACCCAATATGCTTGATAGGGCGCCTCATGCTGCTTCTCTCCATTTCCTAAGTAACTCAATCTGCTGGTTGGCATTACGCTGAACAGAAACTTTAATTATAAAACATTATCAGATAAATATAGGACAATGATAAAACAACCTATTCAAGGGGAGTGGTGATCAAATCAACCTTATCGATAATTCCACTCTCAGAACAAATTCCCACTCTGTAATGATTTCAATAAATCCTGGATTTTACATGGCATCTTCCAGAACCAATTGCGTCTTTGATTAAGGCAGGCTTTTCTAAAATATTTTGTGCATCAACATGAAATTGTTTTGGTGTTGGCCGTAAGTGCAGGTGTTTGGCACGTCTCATGCAACTCATGCACTCTCACCTCACCCCCTTTTTAGAACCAGAAGCCTACCTCTTGAAGAAATCCTGCTGATGGCCGAAAGCAAACAGCTCAACATGGAGAAAGAGGTCATCCGTGCCCGGGTTCCTGGCAGCTCGACGGGCAGAAAGAGAAGCGCATCAGACCCCTTCCAGCGCCACCCCTCCACTGCCCACTCAGCCCCCATCACAGGCGCACAAGCCCCCCTGCTACAGCCCGCACATGGTACACACACTCATGGCTTTAGCCATTGATCTGGCCTAGAAAGCCATTTCAACTGACAGCTGGTGTTGAAATGTTGTTTGATGGTGCATGATGAGAATGGGTGCAAACGTGGTATAAAAGAGATGTGTTTTGAAGAAACGTCTCTACCATAAAAGGAAAATTGGACCTTTGAAAAGTAAAGGCAAAATATTAAAGAATGTCATTATGAGATGTATGTTTGTTAATTAAAGTCTCTTTCTCTTTTTTCTGTAGATGTCCAGTCAGGACTGGCTTCAGGTCGCTACCAGTCTCAGCACAACAGGTGAGAAGAGCAGTTGGAATGAATAATAGTGTTGTTCACTTCACAGATGTGGTTAGAAAGGACAGACACTGAATCTCTCTCCTACGCAGCCGTCAGTCCCACGCCTTCTGTGGCCTGCCCTCTCAACCCCAGTGGACATGGAGTGTTGAGCTCGCCCCTTGTTCAGTGACCCCGCCTCCTCTCAGCACCAGTGAGCCCCACCCGCCGAGCCTCGGCAGCCCTGGCCTGAACACAGGGTAAGCGGTTTAGCGTGTGACGGCAGGAGAATGCTCTTTCGACACTGTCAAATGATTATCCAATCTAATCACATCTGCAAAATAAAAGTTTTTGCTCACATGATATATGTGGGTGCACTGTGTATGATTATTTTGTATATATATACATACACACACATGCATGTATATTTAAGAAAAAAGTATTATTTATATATAAAATATTTATATTTATATATAATATAAATTATATATACATCTATATACAGTATGTACATGGGGAAATTTTTATTAAATATATACAAGCATGTGTGTGTTTATATAATATAAAAATAATTATACACAGTGCACCCACATATATCATGTAAACAAAAACTTTTATTTTGGATGGTTGACTAATCACAATTAATCATTTGACAGCCCTAATTTAAATAATAATCATGATAATCATAACAATTATTAATAATACATATTACATAATTATAAATTATTATAAATATGATACAATTATTATTATTTAAACAATTATTTATTTAGGTTGTTTAGTTCAACTAAGAAAGCAACATATTCAGTCAAAATATCATGAATGTTTATTTATTCTTGTTTATTTATACTTTTATACAATACTTGAAAATTTGCACAAATTCACGATTATCCAAAATGTTGTACATAAGATAAAATGATCTTAGAGCAGGAATGTTAAAAAAATAGCATTTAATTATAAAAATAATATGATTTAGAAATTAACCCAGTCAATTATTTGTTTTGGTTTATTTAATCAACTAATGATTATTATAATTATTATTATTATTGTTGTTGTTAATATTAATCCATTATTTGTTTAGGTTTATTTAATCAACTAACAACTAATAAATTGAGTAGATACATATTGTATATGATCATTTATACAAATGTCTACTTAGACATTTTAATAAATGCCTGAAAATTGGCACAAATTCAATATCCAATGTTGAACATAAAGGAAAAACTATCTAGAACTGGACTATTAAAAATGATGATGATGATTATTATTATTATGATTTTAATTTAACCAGAAATTAATCCAATCAATTATTGAAGTTGATTTAATCAACTAACAATTATTTTTATTATATTTACTATTATTAATCAAATATTTGTTTAAGTTGATTTAATCAACTAACAACTACTATATTAAGTGATAAAATATTGTGAATGTGTTCTTTTTTCCTATTTATAATTTTTTGACATTTAAACAATATTTGCACATTTTTACAAATTCATTATCCGATGCTGCTAAAAAGCTTATGCCGAGATTTCCACAAATCACCCATCTGTTTTTTGTTTTAGGCCGATTTTACCTATATTTGAATCATAAAAAAATGTAAATGTTCATTTATTATTATTTGATACATCTATGTTCAAGGATATTTGCATAAATCCAGCATCCATTGTTTATATTACCTCAAAATTTCACTCATAAGTGTGAAGACTATGAAAAAAACACATCATCATTCTGTCAACAGCTTTCATTATGACTCAGCATTCTGAACTGAAAGTAATTCCAGCTTTGCAGTAGTCTTATCATACTTGTTTTCACGATAAAATCTCTATTCTCGGTTGTGTGTGAAAATCACACTGAATTTCTTCCTCTTCACATTTCCTCGTCCTAATGTCATTCTTTCCAGCATGTGTTTGAGCAGAACACCAACACGAAACTCCACGATGGACATGGTTGTTCTTGAGATGTCACTAAAAATGCTTGCTTCTCTCTTGCATGTATGAATGGTGTATGTTTGTGGACACGTGTAAATGACACATCACACACATTACAGGAACACAATGATGGGTGTAAGCACAGGAATGAACCAGGCTCTCATCAGCGGCAACCCTCTGGCCACAATGCAAGGTTTGTCATATATGAATTCGAGAAATCAATTAAAGAAGATTCATTCAAAGATATGCATAAGGAACTTGCGAGCAACACGAACTGAACCAAGACAA
>JAQIUQ010003686.1:0-18350 GCA_030378365.1 Hybognathus amarus | reverse complement strand
GCTCTTACTATTGCTAATCCTGGTTTGTTCAGGGCATCTGTGTAAGGCTGGAAACTTCTCCGAATCTGGAGAGAAGTATTGGCCTGAGAAGCAGCACCCTGGCGCTTCGCAGATAGAACCTTCAACAAGTGCCATGCTGGAGGTGCTTCCTCCTGAAGCAAGATGCCTGTCTCAGTAATCCAGTCACACATTCATGAGGTAGGAAACAGGCCTTTCGGTGCCCTCAAGGACAGAAGATATGGGCAAAATTGTTTCTGCAGGTGAGAGGTTTCTGGCATATACCCCCAACATTTTCCACAATATTCATCAAAGGGATTGTTACGGGAAGCTTGTTTCTGCCATAGAATGAAAAATATAAAAGGTAATTGCGACTTTTTATCTGACAATTCTGACTTTTTTTCTAGCGTGCGAGTTACTTCTCGCAATTCTGACATTATTTCTCAGAATTGTCAGATATAAAGTCAGAATTGCTGATATAAAGTCAGAATTGCGAGATATAAAGTCAGAATTGCGAGATATAAAGTCAGAATTGCGCGATATAAAGTCAGAATTGCGTGATATAAAGTCAGAATTGTCGAGATATAAAGTCAGTAATTGCGTGATATAAAGTCAGAATTGTCGTGATATAAAGTCAGAATTGCGTGATATAAAGTCAGAATTGCGCAGATATAAAGTCAGAATTGCTAGATATAAAGTCAGAATTGCGTGATATAAAGTCAGAATTGCGAGATATAAAGTCAGAATTGCGAGATATAAAGTCAGAATTGCATGATATAAAGTCAGAATTGTGAGATTTAAATTATTCTGAGGGGAAAAAGTTAGTCTTTTTTTCCCCTTGGAATTGGCCTGATAAGTCGCAATTCTGACTTTATATCATCACAATTTCTGAACTTTATATTTCGCAATTTCTGACTTTATATTCGCAATTCTGACTTTATATCATGCAATTGCTGACTTTATATACATCGCAATTCTGACTTTATATCACGCAATTCTGACTTTATATCACACAATTTTGACTTTATATCTCGCAATTCTGACTTTATATCTCGCAGATTTTGAACTTTATATCTACGCAATTCTGACTTTATATCTCGCAATTTTGACTTTATATCTCACAATTCTGACTTTATATCTACAATTCTGACTTTATATTCGATAATTTCTGAATTTTATATCTTGCAATTTTCTACTTTATATTCTCAAATTTCTGACTTTATATCATTGTAATTTTCGAACTTTTATATTTACGCAATTTCCTAATTTTATATTTCGCAATTTTTTCGAATTTTATATTATCGAATTTTTGAATTTTATATCTCGCAATTTTGACTTTATATCTCAGAATTTTTGACTTTATATTACATAATTTTGACTTTATATCTATAATTCTGACTTTATATCTCGCAATTTCTGACTTTATATTTCGCAATTTTCCAACTTTTATATTTCATTGAATTTTCTGACTTTATATCACGTAATTTTCTGAATTTTATATTCTCTCAATTTCTGATTTTATATTCGCAATTTTGCTAATTTTTATATTCTACATAATTTTTGAATTTTATATATTATCGCAATTTTGACTTTTATATATCAGATTTTGAATTTTATATTTTTTTTAAATTTCTGAATTTTATATTTCACTAATTTTCGACTTTTATATTTCGATAATTTTGAATTTTATATTTATCTAAATTTTTGATCTTTATATTTCGCAATTTTGACTTTATATATCGCAATTTTTGACTTTATATTCATAATTTTTCTACTTTTATATCACGCAATTTCTGACTTTTATATTTCACTAATTCTGACTTTTATATTTCGCAATTTTCTAATTTTATATCATATTTTGCAAATTTTGACTTTATATCACGCAATTTCTGACTTTATATCTCATGAATTTTCGACTTTATATCACACGAATTTCTGAATTTTATATTTCGTAATTTTGACTTTATATCACACAATTTTGATTTTTATATTTACTATAATTTCTGAATTTTATATCTCATAATTTTTGAATTTTATATTTACAAATTTTGCACTTTATATCCACAATTTTGACTTTATATCTCATTTTGACTTTATATAATTTTCGAATTTTATATTTACGTAATTTCTCATACTTTATATCACGCAATTCCTAACTTTATATCACACAATTTCTGACTTTATATCTCGTAATTTCTGACTTTATATCACACAATTTTGACTTTATACTCTACACAATTTCTGACTTTATATTCTACAATTCTCGACTTTTATATTTTTTGAATTTTGACTTTTATATCACAATTCTGACTTTATATTCACGTAATTTTGACTTTATATATCGTAATTTTCTGACTTTATATCTCGCAATTCTGACTTTATATTTCGCAATTTCTGACTTCATATCACACAATTCCGACTTTTATATCTCGCAATTTTCTGACTTTATATTCACACAATTTCTTGACTTTATATTTGTAAACTTTGACTTTATATCACACTAATTCTGACTTTATATTATCGCAATTTCTGACTTTATATCACACAATTTCTGAACTTTATATCTCGTCAATTTCTGACTTTATATCACACATTTCTGACTTTATATTATATATATTTCGACTTTATATCTGCAATTCTGACTTTATATTTATATAATTCTGACTTTATATCTCGTAATTCTGACTTTATATCACGCAATTCTGACTTTATATCTCGCAATTCTGACTTTATTACACGGAATTTGCGAACTTTATATCACGCAATTTTGACTTTATATTCGCAATTGCGAACTTTATATTCACCGCAATTTTGTACTTTTTATCTCGGAAATTCCCTAGAAATAAAGTCAGAATTGCGGCGATATAAACTCGCAATTGTGAGATAAAAAGTCACACAATTATTTAATTTATTTTTTATATCAGTGGCCGAAACAAGCTTTCCATAGTAATTGTTCATCCAAAATAAAAAAATACTAGATAAAATACTAATAAAAAAAATAGCTAAAATGCAACTATAAAGAAATAATAACAGTAAAGGGTAAAAAATGAATTCCCAAAAATTAAAACGGAAAAAACGGAATTTGGGAAAAAATAAAATGGAATTTGGGGAAAAAAATAAAACGGAATTCTAATAGGGCCCTAATCAATGTAACAATATGTATTGTAAAAGCAACAAGCCACCTAATTAGTACACCTGTTCAACTGCTCCTTAACAGCAAATATCTAATCAGCCAATCACACGTCAGCAACTCAATGCATTAAGACACGTCAGATGCTCAAACTGAGTATCAGAATGGGGAAGAAATGAGATAAGTGACTTTGTAATGTAGAATGGTTATTGGTGGCAGACAGGCTATTTCAGAAATTAATGGGATTTTCACGCACAACAATCTCTAGGGTTTACTGAGAATGGTCAGAAAATATCCAGTGAGTGGCAGTGAAAATATCTTGTGGATGCCAGAGATCAGAGGAGAATGGCCAGGTGGTTCCAGCTGATTTCAGTAACTGAAATAACTCCTTGTTACAACTGGCAAAATGTCCCATTTGAACTTTTTTGGGCTTTGTTTAAAGTATGGTGAGAGTATTGTATTATGACATCATTATCTGGTACCGAACTGAATCGTTAAATGACTATTGTTACACCCCTAGTTTAAATTGACTTGAGAGTAAGTAAATGACGACATTACTTTTTGGATGAACAATTCCCTAAATGTAAATGTTAGGATAGTGTGCTGTATTTGATTTTCCAAATTGAGTTTTGGCAATAGACTACCTAACCTATCAATTATCCACAGATGTGCAATTGTTTATAAATTTAAAAAATATATGTCCAATGTTTCAACATTCTCAGTGTTCACTTTGTCCTTTTAGAGAGCAATTGCACATTCAGATTTGCAAACATTCACGACCAAACATTTAAATCTTTGCTTCCCTCAGGAACCTGTGTGTGTGAGAATTTATGTGGGTGGATAAATGCGTATAAGGCAGCAAGACATTCAGTCCTGAGGTTCTGGTGCTGTGGTTGCAGTGGGTTTAGGAGAGCAGGGCCTGTGGCTAGAATGATAACACTTTTGAGCTCTGCTACAGAGATACACAATCTCTTGCACTACACATCGAATTTAAAAACTGGTAATAAACATTATGTTATCATACTAATTACAATTAATGGGTAATAACTAGGAACTAACCCATGTACATGCATGAGATTAAAGATATAGAAACAAGTAAATTAGTGATATTGATCATTCGTTCACATGGTCAGGTGTTCTTGCTTCCATTGAAGCTTAAGAATGTGTTCACACTTTGAAGATTTGGTTCGATTAAAACGAACTCTGGTGCTCTAGCGTGGTTCATTTGAATAAGTGTACGCTGCCATCTAGGCCTGTTGGAACGAATTTCCAAAATATAATTCAAATATTAAAAAATCAATACTATTCGAATGCTGAAGTTACTGTTCAAATATTGCTTTATATATATATATATATATATATATATATAGATAATTTTTCAATTTTCTTCAATATGCAATCTTGCCTTTTCGCCGCCTTGGCTTACACGCATGTGAAAATTAAAAGCCTTCGTCTGATGAACAATAAAGTTTTTAAATCGTAACACAAGTGTGCACGTTATCCAGGGTGTTTCATCATAACAGCTGTCAAAAATTGTAGCCGTAATGTTTAAAGACGTAAAAAGCCCCCCAAAAGCGCATGTGAAGCGAAAAACGCAAATATCATTCTCAACGGGTTCGGTGCGAGTTGAGCTTGTTGAAACAGTCTAGTCTGAACTGAAAAGAACGATATAAGTATCAGAATTGTTGGTGGTGTTTTTGCGGAGATATTATACGAAAACCATTGGAAGCGCTTCAACCACATTCAGCACGAATAAAATGTGTATTTGATGTCCCTCTCAGTGGACCGAACGTGTAACAACAACCACATGCTATAGTGGCATTGGCGATCCATAAGCATGTGTAATGTCGTAAATATTAATTATAGGATAAATTTTAGCATTTAATATTCAAATATTATTCGAATATTAAATAGAATATAAGGAATGGAAAAGATTGACAGCCCTACTGTTATCCGAACCCTGTGCGCACCAAGCAAGCCAACCAGAGACCCTGAAAAGGAGAACTATGGTGCGATTCAACTGAAAATAGGGTACACAGCACAGACTAAAGAGCATCTAAACAAAACCAAAATAGGACATGACGATGTTGCTGCGATCCTGAAAAACGGCTGAATGCTCAAGGATACATGGGTTAATCTCATCATATGAGTTATGTTGCCTATTACAGTTCTATACAGGCATTAGAAACTGCCACTTTCTTGCAGCAGATCTTCATTTGTGTGTGCAATAGAGGTCTTCACGGTCACAGAAAATTCATGCCAAAACCAAGAAGACCCGTAATGTGCTACACCAAACCGACCCCAGACTCGTCTTTATTTCAAAAGTTGGACCGTGCACATCCGAGAAATGCCATAAATGTACTGCCCAAGACCCGACCTGAACCCGTCTATTTCCTGAAAACTAAACCCGAACCCGTTGGGAAGACACAAAACCCGACTGGACCCGATTGTCACATATTATTTTCAGTATGTCAGGAATCAGATCTGTTTATCAAAGAACTGTCGGAAAACACACGTCATAAAAGCATTTTTTTTTTTTCATTTGACATCTTTAGGTTTGCTGTTAAAAATTGACAGTGTGAATACTAAGCAAACCAGGACTATAAATGTTGGTAGCACTTTATATTACAGTCTTGGACTTTTGGATCAAAGCAAATAAACCAAACTCTCAAGTGTGAACACACCCAAGATACTTTTTGATCTTCTCAATACACCGAGACAAAGAAACATTATTTTTAGTTCATTATTTGTAACAGTAAAAACTGAACTGAAATTTAAAGCTACACTGTGTAACTCTTCATTTATTCTTAGCTAGAAACACTTAAGTTTTTTCAAAAATATATGTGCTCATTAATGTATATTTACTTCGTTCAAGTAATAAATTATTCTCGTGAGTGTATAATATGCCATTGAAAATACATACGGGTAAGGGGTTCTAATGTTGGTCGCCATGTTGCCCCTCCATCTTTTAAAGTACATTAGCCAAAGAGGACAAACCCGTTAATTCAAGCTTCGCCTTTCGCGTTTAAGTTCGAGTTAAAGGACAACTCCGGTGCAAAATGAACCTTTGGTCTAATTACACATTGTTGCCTAGTCAACCGTTATCTGAGATTTGTTTTCATGATTGCCGAATGTAAATAGTTTTATCTCTAAAAACAGTTTAGCTTATAATGCTAGTATAACGCTAGTATATTGGGCATAGAGTAATGACAAATAAAAATCGCTTGTTATTACCACTAACAAGGCTCAAAATAGCCCCACAGTAACACGGTAGCATAATTAGGGTCCCTACATTCAAACCAGAAGCATTGAGAACTTTGTCAGTGTCCAGTTTAATACAAGTTTGTCAGTGTCCAGTTTAAGAAGATATTTTATACACAGAGTCAACTTCGCGAATACAGGAAGAAGCCATCTTTGAAATATAGTCTCTACCAGTCGATCTACGAACGCCGATCCAAGTGCGCTGAACTGTGCAGAATCTCATATAGTCCGTTGTTTCCGGAAGAAACACAAACACGAACCATTTTCTTCTCTTTCAATATGTACATGTTGCCTACTGGTCGCGCTCACCTTATCACCTTATTCACATCTCACCAGCGCACTTGGATTGGCGATCGTAGATCGACTGGTAGAGACTATATTTCAAAGATGGCTTCTTCCTGTATTCGCAAAGTTGACTGTGTGTATAAAATATCTTCTTATTAAACTGTATGGACACTGACAAAGTTCTCAATGCTTCAGGTTTGAATGTAGGGACCCTTATTATGCTACCGTGTTACTGTGGGGCTATTTTGAGCCTTGTTAGTGGTAATAACAAGCGATTTTTATTTGTCATTACTCTATGCCCAATATACTGAGCGTTATACTAAGCATTATAGGCTAAACTGTATTTATAGATAAAACTATTTACATTCGGCAATCATGAAAACAAATCTCAGATAACGGTTGACTTGGTAACAATGTGTAATTAGACCAAAGGTTCATTTTGCGCCCGGAGTTGTCCTTTAACACTATTGGTCGAGGTTCGAACTGGAAGCCATGTTAATCTTGGACTACATTGGCCACCGTAGGAGTTAAAACGGAATCGGAACTTAGAGGAACAGAAACTAATATTCTGGATGGTCATATACCTTTTCACTGCTAGATGGGGTAAAATCACATAGTATAGCTTTAAAACAGCTTTATCTTCACTAATGGTCTTAGTGCACAACAGGCACTAGAATGCCTACATAGCTTGCTTTCCATTATACTGTATGTACACATAAAAATACCTAAACAGACGTGATCAGGCTTCAGTACTCAGCACTGTCAAAAGATGAGCGTTTGATTGGATCACATTTGCAATCACAATCCCCTTCCAGTTAAAAGAGCAGACCTCTGCTGTTTCACCCAGTGATTCTTCACTTTGCTGTTCACTGTGATCAGGCAGAACTTGTGAGATATGGTGACCATGGTAACAAGTGTGGTAGTGTGGTTATTGCTCAAATGTGAAATATACTGCTGCAATAATATCACACTGAGTAGAGTGCCCTGAAAACCCCTCAACCACACCTGCACCAGTGAACACACTGCCCAGGCTGAACACAAACCACCAGAGATCTGAGTCAACTTCAATGAAAACCCTAGTCATTCTGACAAGAGCAACAGCTGCATGGGCAATGGACATCTCAGAGGACACCATTGCAAATTTGAGCTCACTCGTACAGGAATAGAATTACAAAACCTATTAGAAATGGAATTACATCAAATAAAATGAGCTAAAGATGCACCAGTCGACCAGCCAAAAAAAGCCAGTTTTTAGTTTTTGTTTTGGCACACAAACTGCATCTGCAATTATTTCCCAAAAAGTAAGCTTGAAATATAGTAAGAAAAATATAACGATGGTAATTTTGATGGCAAAAATTCGATGGCATTTCCTTTCTCTTATCTCAGTATACAGTAGTGTTTATAAGCACAGCGCTGCTTCGTTCACAGCGGGACCCAAAGAAATCACTGCGTTCCCATAAGCCACCAACTGTCAGAGAGTGAAGTTGGAGTTTTTTGAGCAGGTGTGTCTTATATAGCATAATTTCACAAATCTAAAGTAAGACCATTCTGTATTAATTTTAAATCTTAAAATAGTACAATATGATTAAAATAAAAACAACTGCTCATGCTACATGTGTGTAACATCTTTCTTTGCACCATGATTAAATTCAGTTGTTGTGGATATTTTTTGTTTAAAGCCAGTTTGCCTGTTATACAGCAAATAAACAACAAATAAATTTGCTCATACAAAGAAATAAAAAAAATAAAAAAAATCGGCAACCGGTATCAGTTAGATAAAGCTTGTAAAGAATTGAAATGAGGGCCATGAAAAATCTAACCTGGCCCTAGCCAGATGAATTTCGACTCCGCCTAGCTCCACTCAGTCCATCTGGAACCGATCCATTGAAATGGCGTTTCAGAAGGCTGGGCCTTATCAAAAATCCTTGCATATGATTGGATAAGCCACTTGTCTGTCATCTTTATCGGACGTGCTATTTCAACCACTCACACCGAAGCCAACCCGTGGCGCTGATGAGAGCAAATCCGGTTCGGGAGAAGGGCGAACATCGTTTCCACCAACAAAAGCCTTCAGAGCCGTTCTCTGATGTTCTTTTAATGAAACAATATTATGTAGATTGGACAACACGGATGAAATAGCAGCATCAATGTTAACGCTTGCTTCCTCGAATGCTCTCACGGTCGCTTCTCCACTACGTCACATCTATGAAAGTCCCGCCCTGCGTCCTGATTGGCTAAACCATAAAGTTGGTTGGAGAAATCACTCTCAATGGAAGAGGTTCCAGATGGATGTGAGTGAAGCTAGGCAGAGCTGAGCGGAACGACATTCATCTGGCTAGGGCCAGGTTATTGAAAAATCATGATCGGGGCAAAACATTTCTGCTGATTTGTTAAAAAATTAGAACTCCCAATTCACAATTAAGTGACCATAGTTTCTGCTAGAATACCATAATAAACTGATTTTTGCAGTGCACAGTAACCATGGTACTCTCACGGAAAAATATGGTCATCATTGTAAAATTGTTGTAAGGGTCGTGGACATTAAGATCATAAAATCAAAACCACAACCAATAAAACATATAATTTTAATTCAAGAACACGCACCCAAACTGTCCAGGCCACCTCCAAGGAGATCCACAGCGCCCATCTGCATGGAAGACACCTGGGGCAGCGTCACGGGGACCGAGGTCCAGATTAAGCAGGTCTCCCAAGAGGTCACCCTGAGATGGAATAACTTGGGGTTGGTCGATGGAAGCAGCTTGGCCAGTACTGACTGGACTCTCCCCAAGTGTCGATACTGCAAAAGAACTGATAACATTACCACACTAAGTGAACAAAAGGATGGGACCGACAAGCCCTTTTTTCATTGTTTGGTGGAGAGGGGACAGACGTAGGTTCTGTGTGGCACTACTCACGAAGAGTCCCCCATTGTATTACTGGACTGAGGTTGATTTAGAGAAAAACAAATAACAGGAATGCCAGACCTTTTGGCCAAGGACTTAACATGACTATGTGATTTTGAGTTTTGAGGATTACTAGATTAAGGACCCTATTTACTAAACAAGGGAAAAAAGAGACCAAAATCTCATAAAAGCGCAAATTGGAGTGGAAAGTTCTGTGGGTGATTCTACTAACAATGCACACATTAAATAACACAGACACAGCAGCTCATTTACATTTATGACCAACTAGCAAGAGCAGTGCAAACCACTAAAAAGTATCTAGGCAAATTATACATTTAGATAGCATCTTCCTCTGGCTTTCCAAATAAATGAATAAACACAAATAAACAAGTGGTGAAAATTCTCTCTACTTCTACCACACACTCTCAGTTATTTGAGGTTTCTCCTCCAACAGCAACTATACGAGCCATGTCTAGCACTAAATGCTTTTTTAGGTGGTAAATTGTCTTAGCTTCAGACATCACGCCCACAGACCATTAGCTGAAAGTCTGATGCATAAAGTGCAGAAAAATGGGCAACACTAATGGGAGTTTCGGAAGCAACAAATGGGAGTTTCGAAGTGGTCATCTGGATTTTAGAGAGACGGCAGCGAAACGCTAGCCTGGTTCGAACCAAGACTCTTAGTACACTTCATTTGTACATAGAGTCTGGGCTCTCTCCATTAAGAAATGTTTACTTCCTTGTAGGCGGGTTCTCTGTTATGCAATAAATTCGGCAGCAAAGAAATAAAAAGTGTCCATGATAAAATTTTCACTGCATTTCTTTAGTAAATCCCAACAGTAGTTGTTTAAAGCCAAAAGAGGGTTTGCGCTGGTGCAATCTGTAATTACATCTGCCCAAAGATTTTTAAAAACCATATTAAAGACCTCACACAAACAATTTCTAGACAGTCAATGAAATATTCAAGAGTTTTAGCTAGATTTTGTTTTAGCCATCTTAGCCGTACCTGCCGTGCTGGATGGGCAGATGTTTACGGTGGAATGCCGTGGCTTCCTTCCACAAAGGCAGTGGGTGGTTTGTGGTAGACGGAGGCCAGCGAGCCGATGTGGCAGATGAGCTCTGTCCAACAGGGTGGGCTCGATCAGGTCCGTCTCCTCTGAGATCAGAGGCTTCTCAGACAGCACAACCTCTTTAGCGGTCACGGGGTCAGTGGACAGCAGACGCCAGTAGATGTAGCCACGATACACGCAAGTCAGGGTTATCAGAGTCCTGAGATAGGAAACAAGACCAGGTTGAAAGGAAACGTGACACTGATAGCCAGACACTGAGATGCGGCACTATGATTTGAAATTTTTCATGATGTGTAATACTAATGTTTGAATAAACAAGTCCCTGATTGAAGCACACTTAATTGTCAGAGTAACACTATGGTTTGTAATGCCCAAGCACATCTTACCTGAGTGGCCAGACTGAGCACTTGCTGAAACCAGCTCTTGAGTCTCTGAAGGCTTTTTCAGGAACAGCTTCACTATGGCTGTCAGGAGAGTCAACTGCGACCTGAAAGCAACAATGCAGTGGATACCTTAATAAGTCCCTTCTCAGGGCTCTGACATTGACTTTTTAAAGGGACTTGTCCTTCGGACCATGCACAAAAGTCACTTGTCCGGGTAAGATTTATAATTTTATCTAGGGCTGCACGAATTTGGGGAAAATGTCATATTGCGATTATTGAGGTCAATATTGCGGTTGTGATATGCGATTGCGATATAATAAACAAATGATTTCATGAGTCAACTTGTTTGGTTCTAAACCAAATGCACACACAGATTAGTGATAATTCTGAAATTAGCATTAACAACTAAATGATTGATAACACCTATTATGATCAATAAGCCATTGATGTCTGGATAAAAATGAACTGTCTAACAGGTAGGACATATACAGAAATTGAATAAAGTTATCAAACAGTCTGTGCTACATAAATTATAAATTAAATATAGTCTACTCCTTATTAAAGCTACACAAGTTCTTTAGTCAAGAGCAGTGAGTAATTTTCTCTGTTCCCTTTGTTCTTTCATTAACTTTACTGACAGAACGCTTTATTGGTAGCTGGCCCTTTAAGAGCAGCCGCTGTGGACAGAGATGCGGATATCACACACGGCTCATTCTCTCACGAGTCACAACTCTTTATGTCCATCATAAGACTGCTCTTATGTTATGAAGATACTCGACAACTAACATTTTGGCTTAATTGTGTGTTGTTGATGTTCGTTCAAGCGCGAAAGAAAACTTCTGGCACGCGGTCTGTGCATGCGCATTATACTGGCGCGCGTCTTTCTGTGAGTCACATTCAGGACATTCACAGGCAGCGCGAATAAGGTGTTCGTTTCAAATCGTTTAAATTAAATCTGTAAAATAGACGTAACGAGTGGCGCATATCGTGAAGTAACATGCCATTTTATTTTGTTTGAAATTTAACTTGTCCGGTTCGGTAGGGCTGTGAATCTTTGGGTACACAGCGAATCGAATTTGATTTTATTATTTCATAGGTTTTCGATTCCAATTCAAGAACGATTTGTGCAAATTTAGAACGATTCAATTCGATGCGATTCACATTCAAATTCGATGCGATTCGATTAATTCTGGATTCTTTATTTTTTATATGCATTATAGTATTATTTCAATGCTTCACCCAATGGGTCTTTGTCTGGGTTTGAATTACACAGCGGCCTTCAGGGGTCAGATAGTGGGGATTTTGTCCATTGTTAATGTTAGTTCATGTTGGTTTTTAATTTTAATAAATATATTATTATAAAAAAAAATTAAATGGCCTACAAATTAGCATTTGTAGAAACTTAAGTAGCCAATTTTTGAAAAGGCTTTTAAAGTATTGCATTAAATGACAACATGCACAAATTAATGGAGACTTTTTCATCAGTTTCATTTTTCATCCTCTCAGAGCACTCGTTAACATCTTTTCACTGGATTTTGCTCGCGCTCGGTCCCATAGCTCTCATGTACAGATTTTTGAGCAGTCCATGATTGAGCTCTCCAGCTCTCTATCTGAGAAAGCAATAGTTTTAAGGGCAAATCGCTCAAGCCATTGATAAAGCTGCCATGCCATTGCGTGGTCACTATGAATAAAACGCTTTCATTGCGTGGAAACGTCGCAGTTATTTTCTTTAAGATAAGATTTTACTGAAATGGGCCATACCATTGACATTACCCATCCTGAGCTGTGAAGTAAAAGGCCACTTTATTCAAGGGCGGGCATTTATAACATGGAAAGACTCTCCGTACACGCAAGCTGGTCTCTCGCTCGCTTTCCCTCTCTGCCGAGTGCGTGCACGCGCGATACGCAGTTTGGAGCTCAACCTCTGTCTCGCATGCACGCTCGCTCTAGATTCCGGGAGATTTTAACTAATTTGCGGTATAACTAGCCGATCACAACACGAGTTGCTCAACAGGCAAAAAGATAAACTCATCTTTCAGTCATTTGACCCACCGGGCGGGCTTCAGCGTGAGAAATCAGGGGTGTGTGAGCACGTGAAACCAATCAAACGCGGATGTCTCACGGCCAATGCGTGAGGCAGCTTGTAACAGGAACACTTTAAGGTTGTGTTTATATATTTTAAACCACTGAATCGCTATAGAATCGGGATTAATTCGATTCTTAGGCTTTTAAATCGATTATTCACGTAAATAAACGATTCGCGATTCAAAATACATGTTTCAGGATCGATGCATATGCATCGTCAGGATTTGTAATCGATGCATCAGAAAACGAGTGAATCGTTACACCCCTACCGGTCTGGACAACTAATTTTCTCTTCTACTTTTCCTACAAAAGTCCACTTGTCCCGGACAAGCGGACAAGCCTTTAATGTCGAGCCCTGTTTCTTTTAAAGAAACTATGGTAACACTTTACAATAAGGTTCATTAGTTAACATTATTTAATGTATTAACTAACATGAAGTTAATCATGTTAGTTCACAGTGCATTAACTAATGTTAACAAACACAACTTTTGATTTTAATAATGTATTAGTAAATGTTGAAATTAACATTGACTAAGATGAATTAATGCTGTATAAGTATTGTTCAGTTCTTAGTTCATGTCAACTAAGGTATTTAACTAATGTTAACTAATGAACCTTATTGTAAAGTGTTACCGAAACCATTTACTATAAAAACAAACACACACAAATTAACCTGGGAGGTATTCGAGAACTGTCAGGTATACTCTCAGTTGAGTAACCCAAACCTTGCTTACATTGACCTTGAGTTCAGCCAAACTGTGGTGTGTTTCACATCGCAAGCATCAACCACTGCATGAAAAGTGGGATGACAGAGCATGAGCAGCAGCGAGTTATGTTGCTGCCCATATCAATGAATGAGAGCGATTTACATCAGAATGGAAGCGTGACGGCCGAACCCTCTCATTTATTAACATGGGAAGCGATAATTAACGCGCTGTTCAGTGTTCACACTCGGCTGACACTTGGATGTTTAAATCGAAATCTTTTAATGATTAATCGTGCAGCTCTAATATACTGTATATACTATATAACATAATATTTTGCGCAATCTGTCACACCCACTGGAGCCTAATGTATGCGCTGAATAACTTTGACGTAATTTAACCATTGAATATAACCTGTTCCAGAGCAGGTACTGTTCAGAGAGTAAGTTGTAATGGCTACTTACCCTTTAAAGGGATACTCCACTTTTTTTGGAAATAGGCTCATTTTACAACTCCCCAGAGTTAAACAGTTTAATTTTACCATTTTTTGAAAACCATTCAGACGAATTTTCTGATATTTAGAAGAATAACAGTAACCAGAACAGTTTCTAGTCCTCATTGACTTCCATAGTAGGAAAAAAATATACTATGGAAGTCAATGAGACCAGAAACTGTCTGGTTACTGTTATTTATCTACAGTAAATATCAGAAAATCAGCTGAATGAATTTGAAAAAATGGTAAAACTCAACTGTTTGACTCTGGGGTAGTAATAAAATGAGCCTATTTCCAAAAAAAGTGGAGTATCCCTTTAAGTTACCTCAGATTTTTGAACCGAAAGTTGGTTATACGCTTACTCTGAGTAAACTCGGTTATGTTACATAGCATGCTTTCTGGAAAACACCCAATCTAAAACAATAACAATGACAAACCTGAGTACTTTCATCATGGAAGCCCTCAAGGAAACTCTTCCAGGAGCTCATCAGCATTGTCTGATACGCTCTGCACATTCGCCCACAATCCAGATCATGGCTGCTCGAGCGTCTGGGCTCATCCAGAGAGTCCAGGTTTTCACACAGAGTGGCAATTATGCTTTCATATCTGTGCATATAACAGAGAGCTGAATCAGCAGGCAATTAATTACATGCTCTTTCATTCTACATGGATCTATTTTTTAAGACAAAATGATATTATCTGTTCCAAAACCCAGCGAGCATTTTAAGTGATTGACGCCTGGGGCTGAGATACCTCATTTAAGTCTAATTATAAGGCATGTATTCTTTTACAGATAGAGACAATCCCAGAATGCATTGTGACAAGCTCATGGAAAAAAAATCTAATCAAAGTAGTGGAGGGGACAAGAAAAACTGTGATTTCATTCAGTATTGAAAAGTATCAATGAGAAAATAGCTCAGATGAGAGTAATGAACTGACTTGTTGGGGTATTTGCGGAAGATGTCCCTGATGACCACAATGGCCTCTTGCACAACATAATTGACTTTGGTCTGGATGAGGTCCAGCAGGGTGCTAACACAACGCTCAGCTGATTGCTGTACACACAGATATAAGAGAAAACTCATCAAGGCACTACAGCTCTTTCAACACAATATACAACGGAAAAAAATCAATAAAGGTTTCTTATGCTTGATGTTAAGAGATAAATCTCTGCTATTTAGCTTGTTTTTTGATTAGACAATTCTATAGAGACTAAAGGATAAAGACGTACAAAATGTTGATGAATACTGAGGCAAGACTTACCTCCACTTTGATGGCACAACGGCCGATGGCTCGAACGGCTTTCCGAACAAAATCTACATCCACCTCAGTGGCATACTCCTTCAGTTCAGCCAAGACCTACAGAATTCAACATCATTTTTAGTGGATTTCTAAAGAAACAGATCGTGAAAGTCTGAATGACCTCCACAAGTGAAAGAACGGGAAATCGGTAACTCACAAGGTAATAAGAACAGTGGGAAATGTATGAGAAGAATCTAATAGTCTAACAAACAGAGATATTTTACAAGGGAAATGCTGAATGACATGATATGCGTTAAATAAAAATATATCAAAGACGGAATGTATTATAACACAATGCAAACGAAGTAATTTCTTGTCAGATGGAGTGTAATCAAAGCTGTCATTTTATCCCAGGCAGCTCAATTACCTTAAGTATGGGTTTTAGTTAAACAAACAGTCACCAAATAGAACGTGTAAGAGACCATGTTCCCTGTAAGCAATATGTAATTAGAGGGACAAATCGACGATGTGTTATAATGTGTTATCTTTGCAACAAAAACTGTGCACAATCAAGGCCCAAATAAAAAGAGTACATATTTAGGTCTGACATACTCGTACATACATGACTAAATCAAATTGCAGCCCATTTGCACATCAATTAATATTAGCGTTATATACCATTCAGCTGAACATGTAATTTTTAATTTGAAGAAAAGTGCTGATACATTTTCCTGTTTATAAAATCTAAATCTCAGGGGAATGCAAGAAAAGTCCAAGCTACATTTTTTTTGCTATCATCACACGAAATTTAGGACTGTATAGATCTATGAAAGAGAGTGTGATTTCTACATTTACATACACTACCGGTCAAAAGTTTAAGATCGGTAAGATTTTTTATGTTTTTAAAAGAAGTCTCTTCTGCTCACCAAGGCTGCAATTTTTTTATAAAAAATACACAAAAAACACAGTAATATAGTGAAATATTATGACAATTTAAAATGGCTTTTTTATGTTAAAGGTGCATTGCGCAACATTTTATGTGAAAAATAGCCGTTTTCTAACCCATACATGCTGAAACAATTCGTCTGATGGGCTGAATGAGCCCTTCTCTGATCACTGCGATCGCCTCTATAATCCTGTACAGTGAAATAAATAAGAGGGATTTGGGCTCGAATCTGAGCCTGGGCGTGACGTCATGCGCGTTCACGCTCGCCTGGCTATGTGCCTATGCTTTGCAGGTTAGTGTATTCGCCGCCGTTCTCCGTATCAGAGAAGACAACTCGAGCGACGCAACTTTAGTCAACTTTCCCAAAAGTAGAAGATGGATTCAAAGGGGCTGTTTAGCCTACATCTGGTCACTTCATGTGTTTTCTGTGATCGGATAACTTATTCGATCGTGAAAAGACCAGGTTGAATCCAGACGGATTTGAATTCGATAGCTCAAACCACTTGAGGATGTGGTCTGGGCCGTATTCCAAGACGAAACTGGACAAGTGTAAATGCATCTGGTTGTTGAAAACAGGCTTTTTCATGTTGTTTTAGTCATATATGACGACGTGCATCACCTGAGCAGGCGAGTGTATTCATCAAACCAGCGCGCCGCAATATATCGCAAATGAAAGTGAAAGTAAGACGCATACGATTATCACTAAGTTACCTTCTACCTCCACTATCTTCATTAAAAGTAGCCTTAAGAAATGAAATGATCTCATACCAGGGCTTTTGCCGCTCTCTCTTATTGCTGTCTTTGCTGATTTTGAAATAGCCGAAGCCGATGATCAATAAATGCAGCTCATCTGTTGCTTTCGGTGACGTGCACTTCATGAAAATCTATATAACGCGGGAATTGAATATCAGATTAATATCCGTTTTGCAAAAACACATTTATGTGACCAGGTGTAATGGAATCGTTTTGATAAATCAGATAGATCTGAGAAACGCACTGTGGCCAGGTGTAAAAACAGCCCCAAAGATACCGGCTTGTAGTTCATTCCAAACCCCAAAGCAAACTCCACATAAGACAAAAGAAAATAAAACTTCTGTCTGTCCAGTGCCAGTCGTCGGAATAAGATTAGAGTCAACATCGGAAAGGCTTTCAACAAACGGAGAGATCTCGGCGGTTGCTGATAGGGCTCAAACGTGTTCATGAATGTGTTTCCATAATAACACAATCACTAAGTGGATACAGTAAGCACATAAAACAGTTAAACATGGAGATCAATGGGAACAAAAGCCTAAGTTTTCTACTAACGTTACCCCTGTTTTCCCCTCACACACACATAGGCCTACATAAGTGTGTAATTTACTCAAATGCCTTTCCTTTCATATATTTTAAATGGCTTGCAGATTTATAACTGTATTACCTCATTATGACTGTAACAAAAGATGTGTGCCGCACAGTGTGCGGCTGATGCTCCAGTCCTTTGGTTATGAACAGCTTGTGCAAACGTGCGTGTATGCGTGTATTCCATGAGCGCGCACGCAGTTTCGATTTATCGCCAGAGGGGGCGTAGCTCTGCAAAAACTCTGAGACTTGCGTTATGCTACCTTTAATATATATTAAAATTTAATTTATTCCTCTGAAAAAAAGCTGAATTTTCAGCATCATTACTCCAGTCTTCAGTGTCACATGATCCTTCACAAATCACTCTAATATGATGATTTTATGCTCCAAAAACATGTATGATTATTATCCCATGTTGAAAACAGTTTTTTACATTTTTATTTCAGGATTCTTTGATGAATAGAAAGTTCAAAAGAACAGCTTTTATCTGAAATGGAAAGCTTTTGTTACATT